>JAOTAV010017376.1:0-52188 GCA_026546445.1 Cyclargus thomasi
ATCTAATAAATAATGATATATTCAAGGCAAATAAATACTTTGGTTTTGTTTAAAACTTAAACCATATTAGTTACATCGATTAAATATTTTACAATTTTCAAACACCCATAATCCTATTTGAACTTTTTGTTAATTAACACCTTTGTCCACTCACCCCTTCAATTGTCAACAACAAAGTGGTAACACAACGCTTTGACAGTCGCTTTTAGTATAGAAATTATTTCTTTTTTTGACAGAGGGTTAATGAACCATACCGCCCAATCTAGAGCGAATTAAGCGAAGCGAATGAGCGAATATAATAAAACAATAAAATTTGAGTGTCTGTACATTCAATATTTTTACAAAATAATCAATGTGGGGGTGCTAAGAAACAGTAATAAAACACATATCGATAAAAAAAGTTGTCTGTTTATCTGTTTGTATCCGCAAATCTCAGGAACTACTGGGCGGATTTGAATAAATCTTTCTTTGCTTAATAGCTATTAGGTCTGGGCAAAATACGGGATACTTTTTATCCAGGGAAAATGCACGGTTCCCGAGTGATATACAAATTTTTGCGCAATTAAGTTGCGGGCACCAACTAGTGCATAATAATAGTATTAAAAGATGTTTATGGTGAATGTACGTATGGTGTTTATTCTATAATAAACGAACGAGCCGAAGGCGGTGAAGAAAACGAATTTTAGAATTCGATATAAAAAACGTCAAACGTTTGTCCGTATCGTTCGCTATCAAATTCAAAGAGAAAATGACTTCGATTCCTTCGAATCTGACAGATTTGAGATCACCATGTATATCAAAGAGTTTTTTATGAAGCCTGAGAAAAAATATGTTCAACAAATTTTAAGATGTCTCGCATTATGTCTCGAATAAATTTTCAAATACACGTTTCGCTGTAAAACTTTGTATCTGATTGCATTTCAGCAAAAATTCACGGACTGCTTTAAAAAATAGTGTGTTTGACATCGCCTATCTCAAAAACAAATCGCGTCCGACCCAGCGCCATATCTTTTGGACATACTCCAAACTTAGAATTGAGAAAACTTTGTACTGATGACATCGACATAATATCGTGAACGTTCATTTTTTCGAACGTAAAATTATCATGAATACCAAAAGGGTACGTGCTATTTTGAGACAAAACTGAAAATAATCTAAATTTTTTTTAAACTAGTATTTAAGAGTAGAGGACCAGCGTTGCTTGTGCGTTGCCGGTATTTTAATGCAGGAATAGGCAACGGGAATAGGAAATAGGAGTAGAGATAGAGAATGAGGAGTACGGAGTTGGGTTTCCGGTAAACTTACTAACTCGATTACGCATATTACAAGCGCCATTTCACGCTTGTTTTCTGTAAGGCCTTTATATTTCTCCTTTAGCATGGCTCTCCCAAGGATAACAAGTTGATCGTGATCTATCAACGGAACTTTTATTTAATGATATTCAGGGGGCAAGCGAACAGATGGGTTACCTGATGAAAAGCAACTGCCATCGTCAAAGAGTCACAAGTGCGTTGCCGGCTTTTATGAGGGAGAATGGGAATAGGGATACGGGATTTTAGGAAAGTTGGACCACCGGTGAAACACAGCACAACGCTGGTTCACGCCAGTTTTCTGTAATGATGTGGTAACATTCCGGTCGAGCCGGCCCATTCGTGCCGAAGCATGGCTCTCCCACGGCAATGATTGTTCGGATTTTGTACTTGAGATTGGAAAAAATGTCTCATTGGTACACGCCTCCACCGGGGTTTGAACCTGCACCCTCTCGAATGTGAACCAACTAGACCACGGACGCTCGACCACGGAACTTGGTTTTTTTCAAATCAAATTAAATAACAGCCAAATGACTGTTTCTGTAGGTTCTATAATACACACAATTTCGCCTTAATCAGAGGTCACTGCCACTACGGCTTTTTAAAGTACACCACATGGGTGCCCCACATACTCCAGTCGATGTTCAAAATTCGCCGGGGATGTGGTATATATCACCATGCAAAAAAAAAGTTCCATATGAATAAGGTATTTTGTTATACTTACACATTACATGCCCTAAGTTGGCATAAAACTCCTAATAAAATGATACCGCGCCAACTAATGATCACACTTAGTCAAAAATAATAAAATTTTTGTCATCATCATAATAGTGCTAACGAAAATACTCGTATCTCCATATCATATAAAGCTGGTAGTAAATTTTCAGTGAAAAGCGTGTAAAAGTTATTACACAACAAGTACTTGGCAGCCAGCACAGATCGTTAAAGCTCTCTTATATAACGTATATTTAATAATCAAATTAAATCCTTATTGCTCTCATAAAGTTCTGACATATTTCATTTCATTTCCATATTAAATATAAATTGTAATTTAATAACGAAATATCTGTCCCTACTAAATTATTTCACATTGTACTTAGTAGTAAAAAAAAGTATATTATTTATAAAAAAATAAACAAAGGATGTACAAGATTTAAATGATGGAAGGAAAATTTATAAAACTCTTATCTACCTCTTAGCGAAAGTCTATCAAAGTCGGTAATCATTGAGTTTATTCGTCGAAAAGAAGTTCTAGTGAAAAGGCTGAACATATTGTACTGATAAAATATTGAAATATTTTAAGTATGATGAACGTTATTATTTTTTTATAGTACATCAAGTAGGTAACGTCTGTATGGTGTAAAACGCCAAAATATGCGGAAATGAAAGTCAAGAACTTAATAAAAAGGGACAACACGACGATAAAATAAAACTTCATCATCCTGGAAGATTTACTGCTAAGACGTAACCATAATTACATCGAGCTGCTTAGACTATTATTTTCTGCATAATAATGATATGCATGGCTAGATTCACATATTACTGGGAACCTAGTGCCCAGGATACAAGAACCTAGTTTTTGTTTAGGAAAAATAACAATCTGGTTTTCTTTTAAACTATAATAATAATATCTATAGGCGCTTCATACCACGTCAGTCTAGCCCCGTGGTAAGTACCTGAAGGACTTGTGTTACAGGTACCAGATAACGGAAATATATATTTTATTATAAGATATTAAATATACATCCATGATCCAGCAACATTGAAAAACTTTTTGTTCCGTTGGCGGGATTCCCACCCGCGACTCCTGGCGTGAGCTACCAACGAGCTCAACCACTGTGCCACGGAGGTCGTCAACACTACCTTGCTCACTTACTAGTTCATAAATGAAGCAAGAATCTGACACTAGCATGCTATCGTAGCTTGAAAAACTAGCTTCGTATATCTCTAACATGAGCTAGCAAACTATTAAATATTTATGGCTTGAAGAAAACAAAACTAGCTTAGTAGCTTTATTTCTAAGCTAGTAATCCAGTAAACCGTTAACAAGCCGGCAGGGTCAGCTAAATAAGACAGTTAAGAGAACTAGCTTGGTATCCTAGCTTAAGAGTATTGTATACCAAATGGTTTCTTATATATTTACTATATAATTCATTTCATTAAAAAAAAAACTAACACATATTGAAGTATTTTCGCAACATCATTCAAAATCATTATTTTAGGTAAGGGTTTAGAGTGTGGAAAACCTTATGACCCGTTGTTTGAAAGCCGTTTGGTACACAATCGTCTTAAAACTTGCCTCGTGTATTCTGGGCATATCAAAAGATGGCAGTCTACGAGACTTGTAGCCCAGTGCTACGCGGTCGTAGCTCATACCGATGGGACATGTTTAAGTTAATAGTTCCTTGAAATATGTACAGATGGCGCCGCCCTAAAGCTAACCTTTGGAACGCTTTGGCTGCTTTTGGTTTGGTTGCCTACTCACAATTTGGACGTTCATGTATACTAACAGATGGAGTTTTTCAAATCTGATTGCATTGGAATTATATTAACAGCGAAATTTAATTTTAGAATTTGAGTGACTAATCTCCTATCTGTACATATAATAAAATAGTAAAATTGGAGTGTCTGTACATTTGAATATTTTTACAAAATAATCAAAACCCCTTAAAAGTTGGGCTGGCAAGTTGATTTTTTCTATGCTAATGCTTTTACATATTTATTTACCATTCCATAACTCAAGCAATTTAGAATATTTCTTGGTATGAAACCATTTTCATTTTCAAAGTCTTACCGTGATGCGTATAAACTATCGGTATGTAACATCATATTGGAGTATCGTATTTTGTATGGAGTATTTTGGGAACGTCTAGTTTCTGTGATTTTTGAATCGACATAACTTTGAGAAAATTTAAGTTATCAGAGTCATTTTGTCACCGATATTTCTATTTTTTGGGCGTTTTTAACCAGCAATAAAAAAAGTAATCTTGACCGTTTTAAAAATTTTATTGATAGTACAAGTGTCCATGGTCGTCGGCAGGCATGCTATCAGTTTAGTAGCCCGCTCGTTGCCCCCGAATTTCATAAAATATGTAGGAAAAACCATTCGTGCTAAAAACCGGAAACCACAAGGTAAAAATTTATGTAAACAATTCCTTACTAAATATCTTATTATTTAAATAACTTATAATATTATTTATTTGAAGTTTAAATCCCGGTTTCATTGCTCGCTTTATTATAACATATTATGCCGACTTTTTATCCGAGTTATGAAATACACAACGAGTAAGCAAGTATATTAAATGATGTAACACCCACGCTAGAGATTTAAAAGTTCAAGGAATAGAGACGAAGACATATTCAGCAAGCCTCAGGCGCACACACACACACACACACACACACAGGCAGGTGTCCACTATCTAACGCAATGCTGCCTCGTTTGGTTACGGAATTGATGGATTGACAGTTTAAACAGAGAGCTGGTAGCAATTTTTGAATAGGTGTCTGAGGCAAGCTAAAGACTTTTAATGCGATATCTCCTATTACACCCCAATACTGCATACCTTGCTAGTGAAAAGCTAGGCTAAAAAAATTAAAAGAAAAACTTATCTCGAAATCTGATTTTTAGTGATGAAAAATTCAGTATTAAAATTTCAAGTTGCCACAAATACATTTTTTATAATTTACAAGCAATTTTCGCAAACTATTTCTGCAAGCCCCTGACAGTCACAGACAGCAAATCTCCACTAAATCATCTGGCTAATAATTTTTTCTATTCTATAAATATTCAACTATAAAAATAACATAAAATATATTTATTGCCTCAAATATATTTTTGTAACATATTTTTTTTTACTTTAGGTAAATTGTAGGGTTACCCCGCTTCCCATCAGCATGGCCTGCACTGCCGTATTGGGGTGTATTAGGAGAGTTATTTGACAAGGTTACAGTGTCAGCTTCAAATACCTACTCAAAATTTGCTATCAGGTCTCAGATTAATAATAAAACTCCTACACTGGTGACGGCGGGTGCTTTCATTGAAACCAGTCTATTTACGCAGGAGCAATTTTATTGTAGTCAAAGATGTGCGGCATACATATTAACCCTTTCTTTTCCTTTATACATGTAATCCAGTAGGACGGACGACCGACACGACTGAAGGACGAACGACACGACTGATGAACGACCAACACGACGACTTCAATCGCAGTAACAACTTTTGACATGCACATCCGACGCATGGATCATCTTTTTTGTCAGACAATCAGCCTATCAACTTGCATTATTTTAACAAACTTGAACATAACATGTTTCGATTGCGGGGATCACGAACCACGACCTTCGAGTCGAAAATTACGCTCTGTACACCTAGACTCACCACGCGAACTCACCTATTACTAACTGATAAACTACCACGTATCCATTGTCCATACAAATGTGTAATTGAGTATGACTGTCCCCATCTTCCACTCAAATCCTCCCTATCTTCAATTAAAAAAACGAGTGTCGATGGCTGGATAGTAACATGTCGGCGACACGTATTCGAGTGCATTGCTGACACAGGTATCATTCTCAAATGTTGCTGACGAATGTCGCCGGCGTCGAATATTAATGTTAGTGTGTATAGTGCGTCTTAACATAGAGGTCAGTAACATTTCGATAAGTCTACAATTGTACATACGTAGATCTGTTTTCTATTTGACGTCAGTCGAAATTAATGAAGAATACGAGCTCCATTAGGTAATGAGATAAGTAAAAACCAGCCATGTTTCATCTCATACACACGACCATGTCACACATCACAAAAGATTTGTATAGGAGATGCATTTACAAAGACTTGTATTCCTCGTTCATCCATACGCCTCTTATACAAGTTTTACTCGTGATTCATGAGATTCTCAATTATTTGCTATTGTAAAGATTAGTACTAGTCAAATAGTATAGTGCTAGTAAAATATATGATAAAACAAATTGAAAGCACTAAATAAAACTGAAGCACGGAGCATTGGAAAAAAATCTAATTGCAATATATTTTTCTATAACATACGATATAATATTAGTTACTTTATTTTGATCTGTGTTAAAAAATGACTCATAGTCTGTGCTATCCTTCATATTTCTCCTTTGAACTTAATAGTGTGGTTAGGTATGAACTATTATTATGTAAAA
Organism: Cyclargus thomasi; assembly: GCA_026546445.1. Lineage (NCBI taxonomy): Eukaryota > Metazoa > Arthropoda > Insecta > Lepidoptera > Lycaenidae > Cyclargus > Cyclargus thomasi. The sequence continues at coordinate 6,480 of JAOTAV010017376.1, forward strand.
TGAACTATGTAATAAACTGGAGTGATATTTAATTATGTTGACTTATTTACACAGCCTAGATAGTATATTCTAACAACTCGGCTACGTCACCACTCGCTATAACTAAGATTTTGATGTCTGTCCATCTGTCTGTCTCCATGCTGTATCTGGAGAACAATAAAGCTAGAGAGCTGAAATTTTCAGATTATGTATTTGTGTTGCCGCTGTGACAACAAATAGTAAAATCAAAATAAATTTATTTAATAAATAATAGGTGCTCTCATAAGAGGAACGTGTTTTTTTGCTATTTTTTGCTCGATATCAATCATTATTGATTCGCAACAAGCAAGCAATTTTCACAAAATACTACGTTGTATTTATACTTTACTAATCAGAATTCTAATAATTAATAATTAAGGTTTGCTCTCATACGAAAAAAATACCTTTTTCACTCTAATATGGTACGAAAAACTACGTGCGCAAGTAAACAGTCTACAGACATGACCAGCCCAGGTCCACTTCACTACTGTATACTAATTCTATCAGCTATATCGGGGACTTTGTTCTTTGGCGGGTCACCATATTAGGAATTATATCGACCAGAGATATTCCTAACTTCTAAGATAGCTCTTTTCATAGCATGCTGAGCTACCTTGAACTTGTGAACTAGTCCTTTAGTGAGTGTCAACGCTTCAGTTCCGTAGGTCATTACCGATAGGACACATTGATTAAAGACCCTGGTATTAAGGGATTGTGGAATCAAAGATTCAAAGATGTTTCGGACGCTGCCCAATCCAAGCGTATTCTTAACGCCTTCTTAACGCCTCCTTCTCAAAGTTGTGCCGCCCTAGTTAAATTGTACATTTCCTATCCCTATTCCTTATTCCCTTCTTTGCCGGCATCGCACTTGTAACTTCAACAAGATTTCAACTAACCAATTTTTGACCACCAGTTATATCACCTTTAAAATCGCGCATGCGTTAAAGCAACTTTCGTCGATTTTCATTTATTTTGCTTGGCTTAGATTTCAAAACAGGTCGAACAGCGAAAACATTAAAATTGACTAATGAGCAGAAATTATCTTCGTATTCAATAGTTATTTCCATTGGTGAACTAAAACTGTCGATGATAAAAATAAAGGAAATAGTTCTACAAACATAGACCATAGTATCTCAGAGAAACGTATTAAGTAAATGAATGAATGAAGTTACCTATTTTCTATAGTGCATTTCCTATTATCCACCTTATTACACATTCAAAAGTGTGTCTGTCATACTATCTGTCTGTTACTTATCTACGCTCACACCTCTGAACTGATTTTGCTTCTCGTTGAAAAACATAGGTTCCCTTTTTCCGGAAAGATGTACAGTTCTCGAGCGCTAAACGAATTTTGGAGCAACGAAGTTATCATATATTCATATACATACGTGTATACATTCGCTCAAGATTGGCGGCGTGATTCAATAACCCTCTGCCAAATTTCTATACAAACTGCGATAGTCAACAACAATAAAAAAAAATACAATCGCGTTTTGAATGGAAAAAACACATGTTTTGACAGAGGGTTAATGAACCATACCGCCAATCTTGAGCGGATTCACAATAGTTAACTATATTTTATTATTGCATTTTATGCATTTTATTGCATTTATTGCATTATAATGCATGACATAATTGTCTGTTTCTTGACAAACTTGAAATATTGATATATATTGTTAGGAGCGTGTGTGCATTGAACACTTTTTTTAACGACTAGACAGATTTTGATGATTTTTTTTGTGTGTGGAGCTTGAGAATGTTTCTGAGTCAGAAATCAGCTTGGTGGGATGTTCGTCTGAATATAAATATTTGGTTAATTATCTTATATGTACAATTCTTTTGTTGCTTATATGCTTTATAAGTACTTATAAATAAGTATATTGTCGAAGTCGAATCGGCTCTGCCGATTTTCACCATATAAGCGTATTCTGTTATGAAGTCACGGGACAGTTAGTAAGACACAAAAAAAATATTAAAGAAATGAAGGATTGCAGAAGTAAGACTTTCTTTATTTTGAATGAAAATAACTTTACATGCGAGCATACTTAAATTATTTTTTAATGAGTTGTGTATGTTCGACCTGTCTAAATATTTTATTCCTTTAGAAACAGATAACTTAACAAAGTTGAAGAGATGTAATAAAAGAAAAAGTGTTTACTTCTTTCAATAGTTGTACCCCAAATTAAATTCTGAACTGAGAAAAACATTCCTTTTGTAAAAACAACTTTATCTTCTTATCTAGCTTACAAAATGTTTATTAGACATTTCAGTTACATCCTAGATATTTCAATTTTTTGAAAAATAAACTCGTGTGCTTTGGGACCATCCACATAGTACGTCACACAAATTTAATGGTTTCAGACCTTTTTTAGACCCTTGTCACAGGTTGCATTGCAGACACAAAATTTGCAATACACAAAAAAAAATTCAAACGAAATTAATGTTTAAAATTTGTCATGTCACACAACAAACACTCCCCACCTCTATATCACACTTTGACTACAATCCCCACCCCCTTTACGTATGAAGTACTTTATGGGTGGTCCATTTACATAAATTCGTAAATTGTTCTAACTTCCATTAACGTTTGTAAAACAAGCAAATTATTTAAAATGTTTCAAGGATATCTAAAAAGTAAGAATTTTTGTTATTGTCGCTTTGTAGGAAGTAAAGTATATTTTTTCAGGTAGATGCTCTAATTTAACATAGAATTATTATTTTTAACAAAGTTTAAACCTCAGCAACTGAGATTTAATAATCTTCCTGCTAAAGTCGCTAGCTGGCCTACTCAGAAGAAAATTAATTTAAAAACATCGTAGCTAAACTAAGAGTTTGTTACATATTTAGATCATAACTATTTGTAAAAGTTTAGATTAAATTTCAAAATATTTTAACCGACTGCACCAGTATGTATGTATGTATAATTGTTTGGCACGCTCTGCAGCCTAAACGGCTCGATGGATTCTAACGTATGAGGTATCATTAGATTTATCTTGATAGCGTTAGTGACAGTGTGTGTAATAAAAAATGAAATTGGCGAGTTTTGAATTGAAATTTAGAGAGTCCAACATTATTCCGCCCATTTAGGAAATCAAAATGAAGGGCTTTAAGTAGCCATTCTAGAAATATGCACAACTTCATGTTTTAATCGCAATGGTTCCTGCAGTCGGGTTTTCTGCTTCTAAATATGCTGACGACCTCTGTAGCTCAGTTGGTAAGCGCGTTGGTAGCTTACGCCGGGGGTTGCGGGTTCGAATCCCTGGTACCTGTAACACAAGTCCCTCTGGCACTTACCATGGGGCCAGACTGACGTGGTGTGAAGCGTCCATAGATGGAAAAAAAATGAATTGCTAGTGATCTGCCCTGGCTACGCAGTATTTTGTAATTCAGAATAAAAAAGACGTATTGTACGAGTATACATATATATATATATGAAAAAAAAATATGAAGACTGAAAAAAAGGAAGTAAGATATTATATTACTTTTTGTTCCGATTAAATGCTTTTAACGTCCAAAGCCACGAGTAAAAACTAACTTTCTGGTTTTATGCTTGATCGAGGTCCCTCACCCCTACATGTTTCAGAATCTATAATTTCTTAGCCAAAAATATGAATTATAAAATAAACAGTGTAAATTAATAAATTACAACCAAGAACCAATTTAAATTTAAATCAACAAATTGTAATTTACAATAACACCGTGTAAGTATTTATAAACCACGCCGTGATGTTTGTAATAATATTTTAAATTGAATAATTACCGTTAAATAGTACTATTAAATTTACTACAATTATTGTATTTATAGGAGTTTTTTTATATATTATAGAAATCTTAAAAAACTTTAATTTAAAGTTTATCAATCAGATACCTTAAATGTTAGATATTTGAAAAAAAAACAGTTTTGAGAACTTGGGTTTTTATTATTTATCGATTCTGATATCATAAATGAAAAAAAGTGTTTGTCTGTTTATCCTTTATGCTTCATTTGCACCATAACGAGAAAACAATCAATTTGATTTTTATCTCAGAAAAGAATAGAATATCTTTATTTTAAGAATGTAGTACAAAAGATCTTAACAATATACATACATAGACTTAGTTGAAGAGATAGAGAGTTTGGAGCAACATTTGGTCTTGGAAAAACATTCTGTTCCCAAAGTATTCGCAATTTTACGCGAGTGAAACTGCGGGCAACAGATAGTTACGTTGCTAATAATACTATATCTCTAGTGTACGCTAAAGAGATAGAGAGATGTTGTGGTAGCGGCGGCTCTCTCGAGTTGATTCAGTCGGTCAGCCTGTTGGCACGGACGGCTGACCAGCTGATCATCGCTTAGCAGTCTGATCCCTTGAGTTTAAGCACAAGAACGAGAAAGACATTCAAATATAGGTATCAAATCATTTGATTTCAGCGTTTAGATAATTTTATATATTTTAAAATGCTGTTGCCCGATTGTTATTTTCTATAACAAAATTAAATGCTTATCACACCTAGTCACCGCTTAACAGAACCCGCAATCAAGTTTTTAAACCTTTAAATGACAAATTAATTGAGCAAGGTTTAATGAATACCTGTCAAGCGCCGTTGTAGTGAATGCCAGATATGGAGATGGCGCTGTGTGTGTAAAATGGTTTTACCTGTTTTTCTGTCCCGATTTTTTTTTTCAGAATTTTCTTTCCTGTAAGCCTCATGGAACCCGAGACCTTTCTAACGAATGCAAAACTATCGAAATCGGTTCGTGCGTTCTAGAGGAAGTTAGTTAAGAAGGAAAATCCGACTTATTTTTATATAATTGATAATATTGCAAACAATGCCAGCGTAAAATATTTTATTACATTGCTATACCAAAACAATTGTACTACCAGGACTTTTTTGGTGCGCAAAATAATTATTATTATTATCAATACAGCCATTTTTTTTTTTTATTTTATCAACTGTTCATTTCTGAAAATCCAAGCTTTTGTTGAAGCTTATTAAAATTAGGAAGACGCCTTCAAAAGTAATTGCTTTCTTGAAATTATGTTGCAAAATAAGTTGACTAACATAATAATATTACGTAGCAAGTTTAAGCTTTAATAAAGTTTATCATAAAATACTTAACTACTTATAATAAAATACTTATAATAAAATAATTGTCCTTATTTAACACGACATACGATTTATATGTTTTTTTTTTATTGGGCTGACATAGTTTAAATTTTGACATCGACTTGGCAGGATATATTAATTCATAATATTAAGCATATTGTAATTGAAGACACAAGTGGAAGATAAGGGTAACTAACATTTGAAAAACTGCCGGATTTTGGCGTAAGTGGACGCTTTAGGACTGAAAAAATTTATTGAAATTAAAATAATGTGGATTTGATGTGTACCTAAAAAAAAGCTCGATAATGAAAGCGCTAAATCATGAGATTCTAAATTATCAAAATTTTTGGGAAAAAAATGTGTATTACTCGATGATTTCAAATTGTTAGTTACTCGCTTCTTCCACTTATGTCTTTAATAATTATGATTCTACAAAGCCTTAGATCGTAGAGTCGTAGTCTTGCTACGTAACGCTACAGGAACTAACGGAGATGCTACGGGGCTACGGGCGCTACGGGGCTACGGGGCTACGGGCACTACGAGCGCTACGTCGCGTAGGTCTCTCACGTGAACGACTACCTATTATTATTTATTGTATTCTAACTGACCCGGCAAACATTGTTTTGCTATTGTCTAGAACCTATATTTAGAATTGTATTGTTTAGTGTATATTTTAAAGTTAAATCATAATAAATAAATGAAAAAAATACAAATAGGACAGCTGTCAAAAAAGACCAGTTATAACGGATCCGAATGAAAAAGAAAAAAAAAGAAGTTAATCAGTGCTAGTCCTGACAGAAACGCTATCGTTAATATGTGAAAGTGTTTGTGAGACTTTTTGTTAGACGTTTTACAAAATAAACTCAAAGTGATAGAGTGCAACAAAAAAACTTTTAAATCTAAGTGTCTACCAAATTAATATTTTTTTATAAGAAAAAAGTTTTTAAAACCATCAAGAAATAGCGTAAAGTATATTGAAAAATAGTGACTTTTATTTTATTTCACCCTTTGTTTTGAAGAAAAAGGAATTTAACAGCTACCCTCATCGTGATTTGCGACAAAGGCATCACAAACCAACCAACCGTAATTTTCACATCGCCTGTTATTATCAACCTGTTGGTATAACGATACGGGACTGGGCGTGTTATTGCGTTGCCGACCTTTATGAAGGAATAGTGATAGGAAAGTTGGGCCACCGGTAAACTCACTCAGTGGACGAAACAGCACAACGCCGTTTCACGATAGAAAACTACAAACTTGTGTTGTAATAACTAAGTCATAAATTCTTTCATGAAATGATGTAACTAGATTCAGGGAAATAATTACAATTCAAGTGTATCGCATGTTTAGGTAATGAATTAATAAACTACAAACTATCGACATTGTTAAAATATTTCTACATAGAATTGATAGTAAATTTAAATTTTATAAATAATAAACAAAACACGAAGATTTTTTTTCCTTACTGCATATGTTTTAGAAGGAAGAAATAATTTTTACATGACACGAATGATCTTATTTTCAGTCCTGGCCAAATAATACTCTAAAACTAAATTATAACTAGTTTAAGTCGTGAAAAAGCCGTCTCTTGGCAGCGCATGGGCCGGCTTGACCGGAGTGATACCACGGCCTTACAGAAAACTGGCGTGAAACGGCGTTTGGAAGTGAGTTTACCGGTGGCCCATCTTGCCTAATCCCCGTATGCCTATTACCATTCGCTCCCTTTCCTCAAATAGGCCGGCAACGCACTTGCGACTCTTCGAATGTCACGAGTTTCCATGGGCGACGGCAGTTGCTTTTATTCAGCTAACCCATCTACTCGCTTGCCCCCTAAATATCATTAAAAAACCGTAGAACCATATTGGCCTAGCAGAAAAGTGCTGCGCTGTGTTTCATAGAGTGAGTAAGCTTACCGGATGCCAGCCTACTTATTATCTTTCCCTAGCCCCTTAGCCTATTACCATATATAATACCGAAAGCGCACTTGCAACTCTTCTGATGTTGCGATTGCTATGGGCCATCGCAGTTGCTTTCCGACAGGTGACCCGTCTGCTCATTTGTCCCATCATTCCATAAAAAATTTACGTAAAACTACATACTACAAACTACATAAAAATCGGTTTAGTGGACCTCGAAGACACATCAACCTATCATACTTTAATTCGCATTATATAATAATAATTTCTATAATATTTAATAATTATTATATTATATTAATAAGTAATATTTATTACTAATTACGTCGTTGCGCAAAAATATGTTGCCCAGTCCTAATAGCTATTAAACAAAAAAGATTTTTTTGAAATCCGTCCAGTAGTTCCTGAGCTTAGCGCGTACAAAGACACAAACAGACAACTTTTTTTTTGTCGATTTGTGTTCCTTAGAATCCTTACATTAGTTTCTTTCTAAAAATATCAAATATACACTCCAATTTTCACTTTTTTATTATATGTATAGATTTACCATTGCAATGCTGTTTCCTTTGTGCATACATAATTCCATTTCAGACGTAAAATATTAAAAGAAAAATAATTACATTATACTTTAATTACAGACATTTTCATAACCACATTACACTTATTTAACGTCACATTTTGGTGGCAATTCCAATTTAATAAGTGCTAACCCTTCATAAGTTTTATGTAAGGCGGTGTATTTAATGTTGTGTGTTGAGGCGGATGGCGCGGTATATAAGCGGAGATCCCGCGCGACGCACAACACACCTGCACAAGCGCTCCGACGGTAACACGTAAGTTATTATTATTTATTATTAAAAAAAATATTTTATTAGGAGGATTCAGAAGAATAATTATAAAAGCTAAAAATATACCGGTACAAACTTTTTATGTTTTTTTTTATTTTTTGAAATAAAAGTGCTATAATTTTCAGTTTAATTTATTTCTTAATAATAAACATAACAAAGCAGTGTCATCTACTATTAAATGCGTAAGCGAAAAATTTCAAATAAAAGGGGGCGGACAAATATTGTTATAGAATTCAAACTCTTTTCTAAGAACAAAAATAAACCAAAAGAAAACCATATTATCAAAAAAATATTACAAGTTAAATTAGAATTGCTTGTGTTAATTGGAAAATACGGTTTATACTTGAAATACCAAGAAATGGCACACTTTTTCAAAAAACACTATATCTAATTAAAATGTATATATAATGTTCTTCATAATATTATACTGTGTTCGGAATTAGAATAGGCTATTTATAATTGTATATCCTTGAAAGATATATTACCTACAGCGAATAATATCACCATCCTAAAAGTAAAAAATTAATTCCATCGTTTGTCAGAAAACATTACTTTACCATCGTTGACCCTTAGTGTTTTAAAGAGAAAAACATTATATTCCGTAATGTAAAGTAGCATCTGTAAGTGTTAATTAGGGTATCAGTTTACTTTAAATTAAAAAAAAATCAAGCAGTTTAAGTGTAAAGAGATATTTAATTACATATGTTCGCCCGAGATACTTACGTGACACGTAAAATTTTCTGCGAAAAATATATATAACAAAATTTGAAGTAACAATTAATATATTTTCAAAGATTGAATTCCCTGCCCCCTATTAATAAAATATACTATAAATACAAAATATCCGATTTACGTATTTAATATCGACATATTGCACTACAAAAATGAATACGTGATACATAATATAAATAACAATGAATTGGCCAAAAATATATAAGAGCTTCAGAACGACTGTCTCACATTGCATGATTCTTTTATAATGTCTTCCTTATTGTCAGGACAAGGTTGAACGTCCAACAAAGAAGGCACAGGGCAGCTAGTATGAAATAAATAAAAATAGGAAAATATAAATAAAATAGAAAAAAATATTATAAAAAACGTGACAATGCTATCAATATACAAAATTAATCCAACAGGACATACTTTGCATACTAATGTATCGCAGACATTGTTACACTGTTTTTGTTTTAATCCTAATTATTGTCATCAGGAAAGTCTCTTAAATTTTAAAAGATTTAAGTACCATTTCCGCCAATTACGAAAAAGAAGCTGTCGCAGAACCTTCAGAGTTCCGATTAATTAATTAACTTTTAATCACATAAACTTAAGAAGACAATGACAGACAAAACCTTAAATGTTGACACTGTTGAATTTTACTCAAATGGGTTTGGTAACAATATTTTAAAATTAATATTTCCGTTGTATGAAATAATGTGGCTATTTTTTGGGTTAAAACAGGATTCATTTTATTAATTTATTCTATTATTGAAAATGTCAAAGTATTTATCTGTTATTATCTGAATACGAACTAGATATTATTGGAATACTTAAGTATGAACAATGGACATACTAATAGCCAATAGGTAAACGAAAGTACATGATAAATAATATTAAATTCCTCCTCTTTTCCCGCTACTTAAATAGAATAAAGTTCTTAAAAATAAGGAAAAAATAATATAATAATGGACGATTAATAGTAACGTAGACTAATGCCTAATCTTTTTCGTGTAAAATTAGCAAGTTCTGTAAGGTATATTAGGGCTAATAGTGAGCACCGTAAGCGCTACATTTCTTAAAAGGCGCGTACGATACGGGTGAGGTTTTACATCATTGCAAACAACAAATTCTTAAATTCAGCGCATACGTGTGTGCCGCGTACTTTGCTGGCAGATATGAGCATAAGATATCACTTTAAGACGACTATAATTTATTTTGTACAGGCTAATACAAAATTAATTACAGCGGTCTAAATAGCCTAGTCTTAACCCCATATATTATAGTAGCTTTTGAACTACTGCCTTAACATAATATTCTTAATAAGTCGGTTAATTATTTTTAATCAATATGTGCATAAAAATACATAATATTTACAAGTAAATACAAGGTGTACATAAAACAGAGAAGTTACATAAGCAAAAATCTTCTCCTATTGATATATTGTATCAACTTATGTAAAAAGTTTTTGTTTAAATGTTCGTCTACTAATCACGGTGGAACCACTTTTACTGATTTTGATAAAATTTAGAACTGATAGCGAATTATATTATAGAATCTTTATATTTCGATTAAAAACTTCCCCGGGATCCATATTAAACATACAAAATAATTGAGCTCCTATATTATAATGTAAATATTATCAATTTGAACAACCCTACTATAAATGATTAAATGTTGGTTTTTACTTCTTTTACGCCACCCTAACGACGCAACAAATCGACTTGATTTCTGGTAAAGACTGAGTGACCTTGAAAGATCATGTTCTCAAAATATTAAAATTTTTACACAAATTTCGAATTCCACTCGGACGCGAAGCCGTGGGAAAAATCTAGTATATGATAAATGTCAGGATATGCATTGGTTTTCAAAGTAGTGAATGATCTTTGACAAAATAATGTATGTTTGTTGGCCCGTGAATAAACTGATTTTAATAAAACTTTACACTTCGATACACTAAAGGTGGATTAAATTGTTAGAAACTTTTACACATGTACAGAAATCCCCGACCAACACAGACAATATTATAGCTCTGTGTGTTTTTGGAAATTATGAGGAAAATATTATATAAATATAATACTAGCTGTTGTCCGCGACTCCGTCCGCGTGATAACAAAGATCCTCATCTTGGATGATTTTCTTTAACAAAATTTAAAAGCTTATTACACTTAGTGACCCCTTAGCGGAGCCCGCAATGAAAATTTTAAACTGAAATTAACTGAACAGAAAAATGAGTAGCTGTCAAGCGCCGTCATAATGCGTGCTATGGATTAGAGATGGCGCTGTATGTGAAAAATCTTTTCTCCCTGCCGAAATCTTTCCAACGAATACAAAACCGTGAAAATCGGTTGATGCGTTCTGAAATTATAGCGTCAGGAAGGATAACCAGACTTATTTTTATATATAAGATCAATAGTTATATTTATTTATTGACTATTTATTTCAAGTATATTTGTCTATATCATAATAAATATATTACTGCTAGAAGATAGCTGCAACTCCGTTCCGCTAAAATTAATACATCGCGCGTCATCCGTACATTTTTTCAGGATAAAAAGTATCCTTTGTCCTTCCTCGTATCGCATCGTAAGTATCTTCATACCAAATATCAGAAAAAATCATCATCATCAAAATCATAGGTTTAGGCGTAAAGAGGCAAGAAACCGACAGACACACTGTCCCATTTATAACATTGGTATATAGATAGGGATATTATAAATATACTCCCACTTCTGTTTCGATGACAGTGGTTGTTGAAACCAACGTAGGTAACCAATACGCTTTTTTTTTATAGTTGCCAAGCGTGAGCTCAGCTCATAAAAGTTTTCTTCTCTTCTCTTTTCTTCCGCTACTCTCACAATTATTTACCAGTACGACAGGACAGTGACTGATTACAATTCAACTGGCGAGAAATAAATTTATAAATATATATTTTTTTCGAAATAAGAATTATCAAGACCAAAAGTTGCCTGTCCTCTCCATCCTTTAGAACAGAAATCCCCCAAATTAAAATTATCAAAACTTTGGGTATACTTTGTGTAATTATCTTTTACTTCGGGTATAGAAATCCTCGAAATAAAAATTATCAAGACCAAAAGCAGCTTCTCCATGCTTTCAACAAATTCAATGTCAGGAGATAAGTTGAATAGTTGGTTTGTTAGAGCATGAAGAAAGGACAAACAAACAAAATTTCCCATTTATAATATTAGTATAGATACTCCTTTGGCAATCACACCATAGCCTTGATTATTAATCTTTCCTATTAAAAAACGGTTTCATAAATCGCTTTTCATAGAGATGTTGCTGTTACCGGCACAAGACATGCAACGTATTGTTGCTCAGATCTCGGCCTGTCCGCCGCCAGCCGTAATATTTTTAAATCCTTTGTTTGTTTGTCTGTATCTGATTTCAATGACTGATTCTTTCTGGAAAAGAGATTTGAATGCTATAGAAAAATCTTCAGTAAACAACTACACTACAATCGATAAGCTGGGAAATCCAACTACAGTTTTAATGGCATATATGGCATATTTATATGGTATTGTATATATGGCAGCCCAGTTTAAAGTAATTAGTTTTAGTATTTAATGTTATTATAGTTATAACGAGCGATAAAATATAAATCTTTCTTTATAATTTCAAAATTCAACAAATGCATAACAATAATGATTCCAATAAAAGAAAAAAACCTTGATTCGAAAAATCGAAACAGCAGAGAATTTTCTTCTGTAGAAGATCTTTTGGAAGAGATTTTTTCATTCCGTACAGAAAAATAACCCACTTTACCTATATATTTCAATACAATAATAAGACAAGTAAGAAAAATCCCACTTAAATTCTGATTTAAAATCGAAACGGTCGTACCAGGGGAGGTATACGCGGCGTACAATTATGTCACCGTCACAAGTCGTTTGAGTGTCAAATTTTATTCAAAAACTGTTTTTTAAGCATAATTTCAAACAAAACTGTGCGCTACTACATTAAATTATGAAAATATCGTCACTGTCGTGAGATAAAGCCAGTATCTCATTATTAAAACAATAATAATAGCTTTTTTTCTAAAGTATAATATGCTCGATGTCTGTGTTTTCACACTTGTTCTAATAACTGCAAAGCGTTTTTGAAAAATTTTACGCGTTAGATTTATCCGAGAAACGATTAAATATGAATGTAGCTTTTTACAATAATCCCTCAGCATTGTTTTATCTTAAAACATAATATCTTAGTATGTGTATTTGAAGCAATCTAGTTTTCTTTGGTCTGATGGTTTTTTATTTATTTATTTTTTTTTATTGTAGCTCAGTTTTTTACTTATTTCAAATTATTATATATTTATTTCAAACTTAGTACATACTTGAACGAACGGAATTTTATAAATGAAAAATATTTATTTTTGTATTCCTCGCGTCGGCAAGAATTTATACAGGCTGATCATGTTAACAATCACACCGAAACTACTGAACGGATTCTTATATTTAGCTGGGTATATGGTATATGGATAGGGACTGAAAATTTATATTCCAATCAGATACTCATTTGAGATGATAATCATTTCTAGTCTTGTATCATTAAGGCTTTTACATGGTGCAGCAGGGTAGGTTCAACCTCTAAAAAGTATGTTTAAACACTAAGCACATTTACCAAAAATATATTATATATTATAGAAAGATTTTCGTATTTAAATATTATTGAGAAATTTTTCTCTGAGCTTTTTATCGGAAGAAAATGAACCGTAGATCGATTTTTTGCAAAAAAAAATGCATTACTACGACTAGCTGGTTAAAATGAACGTATTTTTTTATACAATAAATTATAAGTAACACTATATTGCTAACAGGAATTCTTATTTCTTTTTTTTTAATTGCTTATTAATTATTTACGTCAGCGGGGAGAGAAGTTCGAAATTCCGAATGTATCGTCAAGGCTGTTGGCGTATTTACTTTTGACGTATGCACTTTTTTATTCACCTTAAGTATTTTTTTTATTCACCTTTAATTACTTTCAAATGAATCATTAGCTTCCTCTACTTCATTAGAACTCAAGCAGTAAAAGTTGTTATCAGTGACAAACTGCATACGCTCCTACGCAACTGGAGATCTACTTTACAACTCAATTTTATTAACAAAGTTGCTACTTTTACTTAATAAATTTCTAGACTGGACTTGTTTTTTAATCATTTTTTTCCTTAAGATGTATAGTTGTTATTTTAAAGTTCTTTAAGCTTTACGACATTGCTTGACAGTGAGGTACATTTCCATAATTATATTTTAAATTGGAAAGTGTGTTTGTTTGTCTTTTCTTCGCGCTTAAACGATGAAACCATTTGACTTGATTCCAACTTAGACTTGTTGAAAGTATGAAGAGTATCATAGGCTCATTTTGATCTCACATTCTTTCATTTTTCTCTCTTGAACATCATGTTCTCAAACGAATCATATATTTTTACGAGATTTTCGAATTCCAAGCGAGCGAAGCTGCGGACAAAGTCTTAAATATTTTCAAATATAGTTTCATTACAACATAGAATTTTCTTAAAAAAGTAATGTTGTTTCGTCCAAAGTCACTGTAGGTAGAATAGACGTTGGAGATCCTTACTATTAATATTATAAAATATAGGAAAATATATAGGAAAGTGCATATTTTTGTTTGTTTATTCTTCCCTCACGGCCTAAAAGCAACCAATCGACATGCCATATATTTTTGGCACTTCGATGAAAGGATGGAGTACTCTCCATATTACTATGATGATACTTTTGGTTATGAAAAAAAAAAACTACTATTTTTCCTTACTCTGCCCCCATAACTATTAAACGGCTCAATAGATTTTTATCGGGTAAATATTTATAAATATTATCTTAAAACACTCGCACAAAGGTCATCTTTAATAAAAAAAACTTATGAAAAGCATTCGCACTCTATTCGTTCGTAAGCTACGACACCACACGCACACTCACAGAGATAGAGAGATAAGTAATAAAACTTGTTTTTCATGCACTTATTCCGTTTTTTTTATTTAATAATTTACAATAATTTTGTTTTACACGACCGGTTTCGATTAAATCATCATCAGGTGTAACGTAGGTACATGAAAAACAAGTTTTATTACACATTAATGTTCATCAAGATGATGATGAAGTCTATGTCATATAGACAGAGAGAGATGTCAAACTCTTTTTGGGTCGGCGGCTAAATAATATAATTATATCAACTACTAATGTAAAAAATGTTCTTACACATAATATTATAGCCTAATCAATAATAATCTATTATGCTAGTGCCAAGTTTTATCAAAATCGGTTGTGTATTTACACTGAGAAAATCACTTTATTGTAAGCAATATTTTGTAACAGTGCACACGTAACAGTGATTGCTAGTTTAAGTCGGTTTTCTGAGAGGCCAGTCCATAGGGATGGCATCTTAATTCATCCGAAACGTGTTAAACGATCGCGAAACCTTAAAATAACTTCCGTAAAGTTTAAACTAGATAGTACGTACACTTGGCTAAATATATATCTCTTACTTCATAAGCCTATCTCTCAAAAGAGATAGGATATCTCTTAGATAAAAATATCTTAATACAGTATATAATTCCTCTGTGCGTGTGTTGCTCACTGAACTCTAAAGAACAGGACCGATTTTGCTGAATTTTTTGTGTGAACATATATTTATTTAATACGCTAACGGAAAACTTCGTACCCCTTTTTACGAAAGACGCGTAGATATAAAACCATGAAATTTCTCCCAGTTATAGTTGATATGAAGGAGAAACGTGGAATATCAGTATTATTCTGAAGTATGTTTTAATTTTGAAATTTTTTAATTAAGAAAACGCTACGCATACTACAACACGCAGATTATAATATTTTGTCATGACAAGATATTCATACATGAAATACTCTTTTTTGCTTATGGTACATATATATGTATATGTATTCTGTGATTGAATTGAGAATAGATTATACTTTTGATAGTTCTTCTACACGATGGATTTAAATATTTATGGTTGAATTTCGATGACAGGGCGGCCTACTTACTATAAATAACCCAGCCGGACAACGTATATCAGGTCCGCTAGAATACTTTAAAAATGTTAGACTATTGCGCTATTGATTATTTTCAACAGCAAAAGTAGCATTAAAATATTAAAAAGAAATGATTTACAAGAAACGAGATAAAATTTAATTAAATCATCTAAAACATAAACAAAATCGTGCTTGTAACAGAAACATAAAACAGTATTATTATTTCTGGTGATGCTTCTTAAAATAACACCCGCATTTTTGTACTTATTGTTTTATACAAAATTGTTTTCAAGATACAGTAAAATATACCTCCGACTGTACTGTAGAAAATTATTTTGATTTTAAACAAACTTCATTAGAATATTGAAAGCGCGGATATTCTCGGTGATTATTTTGTGATACTAAATAAATAAAATTAATTTATTCATAATATTATTCAACAGTAAATAAACGTTTTGCATAAACACTAAATATTTCTTAGTAACTTTCTGTTTCATAAATGCAAAGTTTTGAACTTATTTTTTTAACACAGTAATGCTCAAACGCTATTTACCAAAATTTCTGAAGTTGTATTTTTAAGAAGTACTGGACAGCTTTGTGGTCAAAATTCGACCATAAATATTTAAATCCCTCGTGTGGAGAAAATAATTTATTTTCAATTCAATCACAGACTTCAATTTGGCATAAAGATCTCGTTACCAGATTTTATAAAAAAAAACACAGACGTCAACCATAAATAATAGGATTTTTCATGTATGATTGATTATTGAGTCATGCCAAAATATTGTAGTGTGCATGTTGTAGTTTCCGCTCGCGTATTAATATATAGATAGTTAATAATACTATTCAGGCGCAATTTATTAGTCGTAACTCTCTTTCATTCATTGTTAGTTAACATTTATACTTTAGGAAAAATACATCGAAATTTACTACCTGTCATAATTTACTAGCTTTTGTACACGGCTTCGCACGTATGAAATGCAAAAATCGTGTTATTATTATTATTACAACATTATTTTGAAACACGTTTTTTTTTCTATTTTTAACTATGTCTTTAACCAAATCGATTGGTTGCTATGTTAGAGTGTTAGGGCGATACTATGACATCGAGCTGATCTGATGATGGTGCTGGAAGTTGGCCATGGAACTCCGTAATTTGACGACACAACTCCATGATGTTTAGGCTCATTTGATTTATCTCGTTCAGCTTTTAACAAATTTCATAATAAGAACCTTTTAATCTTAACGTTTTAAACAATTTAAATTAATTTACGAAACATTGTTGTAGAGAAAACAAGCAGCCAGACCATGCAGATACAGAGGACGTGTACCACCAGCTCCGTCTCGGCCAGGTGTCTGCTGGTCATCCTCTTGGTGGCGTGCCTCGCTGAGTGTGGAACAGGTAAAATACTATTGCCTAACTGGTAAAATACTGATGGCTAACTAGTAAAAACTCTGATAGTTTACCTGTAAAATACTAATGGCTAAATGATAAAACACTTGGGGCCTGTTTCATCGCTTAATGTTTAAATTTCTGTTAGGCTATCCACAACTTTTTTGACAAATTCTCCATAAAAAATCTGTCAAATAAAATTGCAACTTTCAAATAAATAGACTATCTGTAAGCTGTAAAACAGGCCCTTATTATTATTACAATTTATAACATACAACAATGGAATATCAAAATTTATAGGTTATACTAGCCAATAAAACGTTTTAAAAATAATTTCCTCTGGCTAGTGCCTATATTAATCGTAACACTCTATATTTTTATTTTTATACGTTGGTAAAAATAAAAATTAGCAATGCTTGTAATAAATGTTAACAATAGAACGTTCTGTGAAAGAATGTTATTAGGAAGATTTTTGTGGAGCTTATTAAATATTATATTAACACGAAATATTATGCTTTTTCGTAATAAAATAGCAATTATGAGTTTCCTGTAACCAACAGCTATCAAAATGTATTTTACTTTTTAATCATATTCATTTTGAGCTGTTGCCAAGACCAAAACTAGCATAAGTTATATTGTCCATCCCTTAAACTATGTTTAAGCAAAAAATAAAGTCAATTGGTTACTTTGTTAGGGCTAGGAGAAAGGACGAACAAACAAACACACCTTCCCATTTATGATATTAGTATGAATAAGAACAAGGTTAAGAGATGAAGTTACGAAAAAATCGTCATCTTTTATCGGAATTTACTCCAGATTCTGATGACGGAAGACGGCAGCCTACCGTAAAGAATATATCGACGTATATATACTTCTATTGTAATATTATTAATGCGAAAATGTATCTATTTGTCATTCTTTCTGTGTGCCTGATCTGATTGTCTGATTGTCTGTCTTGTTTCTTATCTGTTACCCTTTTCGCGCCCAAATCAATGTACCGATTTTGCTGTAATTTAGGAAGGAGATACTTTGAGTCCCAGAGAAGGACATAGGATACGTTTAATCCCAAAAAAACGTACGGTTTCCGCGCAATAAATGAATGTCGGCGCAACGGAGTTGTGGGCATCGTATTATAGTTATCCATAAACTGAAAAGTGATGAGTACTGAATGTTATGATAATATATTTTCGTCAAACGAGTAAATTACACAGGCCTAAACGACTGGCTCAGCCTAATGCTGGCACGAGGATTACAATAATCTCTTACATATTTTCATTGTACAAAAGTAATAATGTAGTCTGGTCATTATTTAGCCGTTTTGATATACCTACATAAATGAAGATATTTATTTTACAATTTTTTGGGCTTAGTTATAGAGGTTCTGTTTGAGGCTTTCTTAGCAGATTCTCTATACAACATCTGTCAAAAAAGTTGTGGATAGACTATCTAACATTTATCAGTAAGCGGTGAAACAGGCCCTTGTTCTGGTAAATCAACTTATACGGTAAAAATGTGCTAGAACCATTTAGACTCAAAAAACTTTTGAGATATCCAAATTAAGTGTTTCAAAATAATAAAAAGTAGCTGTTGCCCGCGGCTACGTCCGAGTGAAACTTTGTAAATTTTCCCGTTTTTGCAACATTTTTTGATTACTGTTCGGCTCCTGTTGGTCGTAGCGTGAGGTCAGAGGTTACATAGCCTTTCCCAAAAATAGACTACGGTATTGGTTACAACACAAAATTAATTTTTCAATTCAAGCCGATTAGCGCATTCAAACAAACAAACAAACTTGCTAGCTTCATATTATAAATATAGATACTTTTATTATTTATTACCTTTATTCCTTTTGTGTTTATTCCTTTGATATTACAAGTGACTTAATTCCTAATTCGCTTGTTTTCAAGCGTGAGAAAAACTTTACCCACTTGGACAGTTCCAGTTGATTAAGTTTACCGATTGTTTTACTCAGTTAGAGAGTTTCGGTGAAAAACTAGATTTTATTCGATAAATATTAAATGCTTAGTGTTGCCCAAAACTTGGTTCACACAAATCCGAATTGTTTAATTAGTTTTTTTTTAATAAATGTCACTAAACATGCAGACATATAAACACAGTTTTGTGGGTGTGAGCTTGTGATGTTTACGATGCCCGCAGACTGAGACTCAGCAGTGAATCAATGTAGCAATTTTAATGTAGTTTTTTTTTCAAGCTTGTAACTAAATGATTCTAAAATGCTGGCTTTTTCTGCTGCAACTTTAAAGACTAAACGGATTTTAAATCACGATTTTAAGGTGTCTAACCTATTAAATAACATAATATAAGTGGTTTCGTGTTAGAAACAAGACCGTCAGATTTTGTCGTCAAAGTTGCCACCACGTACGACTGTCACAGAGTGAACATTCAGATAATAAATGTTCACATTTGTGGAACTGTTCCTGTAGCCAGCTCATCACATTGCGTCCAGAAGCTACCAACATGTTTGACTTTAATATTTACCTTTAATATAATAATTGCAACAGTCAATATTTGAATAAAAAGAACAAAGAGCCTTTTCGATCATATCCATACCAATGTTATAATTGCGAATGTTTGTATATTAACCTTTTCACGCTTAAAATACCAAAACTATATAGATAGATTACCGTAATGGATAGACAATTTGTTTTATTACACGCGAAGTTGAGGAATCCAAGATTAGCTCAATAGAGGATCTCCCGTTCGTTTCAAAACAACCACAACATAGGCAACGAGCCCTATGTGGGCGAGATCTGGTCATTACTGTATTGCAGGAAAACATTAGCAAATAGATGATGACACCAAAACGAGATTTAGTTAATTGAACTATTATGACTTTGACGCGCATTATAAAAAAACAGCATTTACCTGCGGCCTAACACTCCGTGATCCAATCTATAATAATCCAAAGTAATATTAAAAATGCCAAAGTAGCTCTGTCCGCATACCACAGAGCGTAAACCACCACCACTTATTTTGATGAAATTTCTTACTGAGATACTTTGAGTTTGAGGAAGGACATTCTTTTTATCCCAAAAAAGCTATGGTTCCCGTGCGATAAACTAATTTGAACTCAACGGGACTACGAGACTAAATTTAAAGTAATACCATGATATCCCTGATTTTAATCCAGTGTCTTTGGATAATATAAAAGTTGCATAAAGTTCCATTTAACACCTCCTTACTAAATTATTCCGCAGAATACTAGCAATAAAATATTTTAGTGTAGCTGTCTAACTGTGTTCCCAGAGTAAGGAGTTGATAAGAGGTAGTATATCGTACTTAATGAAGATCGAATAACATTTCTTATATATCAGCAATGTTTTCCGCGTCTGTGTATTGTTACCCTAAACAAGGAGAAGATAGGGAGCCCGTATATTTTTTTTTTAGAAAATTAGGGGATAAGCGAGCAGACGGGTCACCTGATGGAATGCGACTTCCGTCGCCAATGGACACAAAGAGGCGTTGCAAGTGCGCCGACCTTTTCGATGAAGGAATGGGCTACCGGAACTATAACATTTAACTATAACTATAATATTTTTGCCGTGGGTGAGCCAGGCTTCGGCACGAATGGGCTAGCTCGACCGGAGTGATGCCACGGCCTCACAGAAAACTGGTGTGAAACGGTGTTATGCTGTGTTTCGTTCGGTGAGTGAGTTTACTGGTGGCCCAATTTGGCTTATCCCTTATCCCGTTTTCCATTCCCTATTCAGTCGTAGAGGCCAGCTACGCACTTGCGACTCTTCGGATGTCGCGAGTAGGCGACGCCAGTGGCTTTGCATCAGGTAACTCGTCTGCTCGCTTGCCCCCTAAATATCATTAAAAAATATATAACAACCAAATATTAAAAACGAAATAATTTTTTGGTTAATTATAATTTTTTTTTGTTAATTTTTTTTTTGCCTAACGTAAGTAGACTACTTAAACGAGCGTGAAGAGATATAACGATCCAGCCATCAAGTCCGGCACTAATTGCCAGACTCTTGATTTAAGTGAGAGCCGTAAAAGTTTGTTTGGCAATAAGTACGTCAATTTAACGGCCATACATAAAATTACACAAATATTTGGTCGAGTTATTGGACGTACCCCCTACACGTCGACGGCAGTCACGCCGTTTGTCCATCGCACGCCGTCACCGTCAACGACATTATTCCGGCCCGATAAATACAATGTAGAGGCTTAGAGCACATACTAAACGTAGTAACGTAGCAAACTTTACTTACCAGCCTTTAACTTCACTTTGAACTACACTATAAAAAAATTATAAATTCACGTCATTTTAGAGTTTCTTTGCATTTCTATCTGTCGAAAATTCATGCTTGATTGGACGAATTTCCATTCCAAAAATATACCTTGTTCTCATGCACGAAAAAAAAACATAGTTTCATACTGGAACTGTTGATTTTTCCGCGATAAAGTCTGTATTATCTTTTTTTGCTCGCTCAAGTACATCTATATTATCCATCCCAATCGATTTAGTAATCTTTAAAAAATGTTAGCTAGAATATTAGGTATTTTATCCATACTATAAATGTAAAATAAACAATGATATAAATGCGAAATAAAAGTAATTAGTTTCTTGGTTCTTTCTTCACGACATAACGAAACAATCAATTGACTAGATTGTTGGCGTAGATTTAGTTGATAAGATTTTCGAATTCCACACCAGTCAAGCCTCGGGCAGAAGCTAGTCTATACTAACACTAGCTGACCCGGCAAACGTTGTTTTACCAAAGAAATTTAGGGTTGTACTACCCTAATAACTTTCATTTAAATCGGTCAAGCCGTTTTAGAGGAGTATGGCAACGAAAACTGTGACACGAGAGTTTTGTATATTAGATTATAAATATAAAAGTGTATCTGTCTCATCCCTCTTCACGCTCAAACTGCTGAACGGATTGCGCTAAAATTTGGTATGGAGATAATTAGAGTCCCGGGAAAGCACAAGTAGTATCTTACAGTGCTTTTATAAATACAATGTATCTAGTTTATTTTACCTGATGGAGAGCAACTGCCGCCGCCCATGATATCCGAGAGTCCCAAGTGCGTTACCGGCCTATTTGAGGGGGATAAGGGAAGTTGGGCCACCGGTTAACTCACTCACTGAACGAAACACAGCACAACGCCGTATCCCGCCAGTTTTCTGTGAGGCCGTGGTATCACTCCGGTCGAGCCGTTCCATTCGTGCCGAAGCATAGCTCTCCCATGGCAAGTACTTTCATAAGTACAATGGTAGTACATTGATACAAGATAATTTTAAAATGCGCCCCACGAGCCTGCGGCATGGCGTTTCGCTTTATTTCGCGGTCCAACACACACGAATACTACGAGAACAAAACCTTATTTTTGTTTTGCCAAAATTATTCTTACGATTTATCTATTCATATAATAAAACTGTAGAACTGAAAATCTGTACATATTGAAGATATTCAAAAAATAATAAGCGGGGGGTCTTTCTACGTTGATATAGAAGCCAAAAGTGTAGTTAGTTTTTTTGGCTGTCTGTCTGTATGTTTGTTCCGGCATCACGCGAAAACTACTGATCCGATTTGAATGCGGTTTTCACAGTTGTATTCTTTAAACTTAACATCGGGTAGTTAAAAATTTAATCCCTCTAAGGGGATAAAGGAGGGGGTAAAAGTTTGTATCAAACTTCTTCTTTAACATAAAAACTACTGATTTGATTTGAAGAGTTTGTACCAAATTTTTCTTCAACACGGAGACTACTCATTCGATTTTAATGCTTTTTTTACAGTTGTATTTGTCTTCTACTAACTTAACATATGGTGTAAAAATTCCTCTCACCCCTCTACGGGGAAGAAAGAAGGGGTAAGAGTTTGTATCAAACTTTTTCTTTAACACGAAAACTGCTGATTCGTTTTGAATGCGGTTTTCGCAAATGTATTTGTCTTCTTCCAACTTAAAATTTGGAGCATAATTTCCTACCCCTCCCCACTCTTTTAAGAGGACAAAGGGGGGTTAAGAGTTTGTATTAAACTTTTTCTTCATGACGAAAACTACAAATTTGATTTGAATGAGATTTTCGCAGATATTTTAGTTTTCTTCCAATTTGCATCTAGTGTATTAAAAAATTTCCTCCTACCCGTCTAAGGGGATAAAAGAAAGGATAAGAGTTTGTATCAAACTTTTTCCTTTACACGAAAACTACTAATTCGATTTATAAATGTTTTCCCTCGCCCCTAAGTGAACAAAAGGGGGGGGGTTTATGTCAAACTTTTTCTTTAAAGTAAAAAAACTACTAATTCGATTTGAATGAGGTTTTCGCAGACATTTTAGTTTTCTTCTAATTTCATATCTGGTGAATAAAAAAAATCCCCCCATCCGTCCAAGGGGACAAAAGCGGGGATCAGAGTTTGTATCAAACTTTTTCCTTCACAAAAAAACTACTGATCCGATTTGAATACGGTCTTTGCAGATATTTGTATCTGCACCAGATAATATAGTATAAAAAGTATATCTACAAGTATATATACCATCAAAGTATATATTTACAATCAGGGAAGCTGAAACAGAGCCAGATTGCGGATCAAAGTAATTTATTCGCGTTATGTCAAACCCAACGTAATGGTATTGTACCATGGGGGAAATTAAAAGAGAACTTCTCAATGGAGAAGCTCTATTACCGAATAACCTGTCGGGTGTAACTTATTAATAGTGTCTAGCGTATATTAAAATTGTAATTGTTTGTTGTAATTGTGGTTTGGGTGTTTGCTTCAATCGCGCCGAAACTACTAAACGGATTTCATGAAATTTGATTTAAATAATACTATATTAACTGGCTTTTATTAGAGTATAGGTATATTTCATTTCGATTAAATATATATGATATATGATAATTCAGTTATAAGTGTTCTAATTCGACGTGAGGAAAGCCGCGGGTAAACGCTATTGAACAATATTATATTTTTTGACAGTCATATAATGTAATCAAAATTTACAAAATATGAGTGTAACACTTATTTAAAAAATACTAGCTTTTGCCCACGATTCCGTCCGCGAGGTAATTTTTTGAAATCGGTTTTTGCGTTCAGGAGGAAGTTCGTCGGGATAGAAAACCCGTCTTATTTTTATATAGTAGATAAAATGGGACTCCTGGACTCCACTGGGAAGTAGAATATTAAAGCACAGGAGTGCTATAATATTCTACTATATATAATAAAACTAGCGGACCCGATAGTCGTTGTCCTGCCAGCCTTTGTTTGTGAATCCATACAATTCTCACATCCCCTTGAATGTCGACAGAAAATTTCTTCAAAATCGTCCTGTCCGCGGACAAAGTCGCGGAGAAAAGCTAGTTATAGAATAATTTTAAAAATATATGATACTAGCTGTGTCCCGTGACGATAGAGAAGTATCAAACATACACACTCATAATCTCAAAATTTTCGCATTCATAAAATATTAATAGGTTATAGGAAAGAAGGATAGGATTTAGGACTATACTCGTGAAGAGGTATACTATTATGAGTGCTATTCATAAACTAATCCAATTTTGTATGTAGTATCTACTGCACCTACATAATAATAAAATCAGTACCAATTGAATGCAGTGGCGTAACTATGGTGTAGTGACGTATATAGGATTTAATAGGTAATAGTACCTATAGGGGGCCCGGGGCAATTCATTGGACAATTTCAGACATTTGGGCCTCATTATTTTTACGAATTTAATTTTTAAAAGTTTTCATTTAAACTTTACTAACGGTAACAACAAGGAAATAATAAACGAAAATATATTCAAACTATAGTGCTTTCGGTCAATGTAGGACAATGTAGGTTAAAAGGTGGTAGCAGTCATTACACCTTTGTCAAAGTAAAAAAACTTGTCATTTTCTAAACAAACTGCAATTCGTAACAGCAAAGTGACAAAGCAACAATATCAATCGCGGTTTCTAAGGAAAATGACAAATTTTTGACAGAAGGAGGAAATAACTAAAGATATAGCCGGACTGCGTTACGAAGGCGTATCGCTCGAAGAGAATCAGAAGATGCAGTTGCCATCAAAAGTAGAGTCTTTTAATAGTTTATACTGAAGTAGATAATACCAGCAAGTCCCTTGTGCAAAAATTTATTTATCACTCTAGAACCGTACATTTTTTCGGAAAAAAATTCTTCTATGTTCTTTTCTCGACGAAATTTTAATTAAATAACACAACACACAAATAAAAACAAATAGACAAACACACTTTCGTAATTATATAGAAGTATGTGCAGATGAGGCTCGAGTGTGACAAATGGTCGTCTTAATAAAGTGCCTGCATGCAAAAGGTCGTGAACTTCCATGTCATTAGCGAGTGGACATGACGTGCTTGTTGAGGTAGGACCATCGACACGACATGCACAGAGTAATGTTGCACTTACACTATTAAAAATATGAAAAAATATTACTGCTCTAAAAAGGGCCAGGATCTAAAGAGGCCAAAATAACAATATTGCAAAAGAATTGCTCCGCAATTCATTTTTGAACATTTCTTTTTAAAAAATGTTATGATAAAATAGTTATTACTACAAAATTTGTTTAAAATAATTGTGAAATAATTGTTTTGTTAGGTTTCCTAGTCAACAAAAAATTTTTGATACGGTGATAGGTACAATAAATCTTGTGTGACTTAGACTTAACATACATTATTACCATGTAGAAAATATACGGCACGTATTTAAAATATGCACTTTTAATACAGCTTAATGAATTTATTTTAATATACCAGGATTTTGTAACAGCTACCAAATAAAAACTGATTGTTGAATATTTCTTATGTTTGTATTTTGTAACAATACAATACTTGGACTAAGGAGCCATGAAAATAATTTTGTAAATGGCAAGCCCACGACGAGGCTCACTCGTCTAATTTTGATATTATAGAGATTTTTTTCGACTGCTGCCTACTTCATATTTAATATTATATGGTTTCTAACATTTATATATAACACTTTGTAGGAGTAGTTTAATGTATGACAATTATTTCAGCACAAAAATTCAGATTTTTTTCAATTCTAAAGGTCTAATGTACAGTTAACATGAGGCCAGTAATAAATGTGCCAGTCCAGGCGCTCTACCTCCATTCCGCCAGCGTTAGCGGTCAGCGCCAACTCGGTTTGCACGAGGCCAATAAAACAGTAATGGCTTGATTACTGACTATCAGTCTTATCGGTAACCAAAGTTGGCTTTATGTAACTTTTATATGAGGTATTATACTAAATATATAGTACGTCACATTTTGGTAAGATTTTGTCGTTGACTTTGTCGTCAGGTTGGCTGCCGTTGGCTCCAGTTCAACACGCATTCAACAGCATGATACTCGTCACGGGAACTAATGATAATTTGTGTATCTTCCCATTTGGTAGAGCGTATTCAAGTATTATATCGAATATATAAATTACCAGTTCAACCTTGGTGTGTAATGAAAGTCTTAAAAGAGTGAGAAACTAAGTTCCTTCTTCTACGATAAACCTCGATCTGATATCAGATCATTAAATAAGATACAACTTTCGTATTTAGTCGCAACAACAGGCTCATCCGATCTCTTATTTTTATGTGTTTTAAAGACAACAAATATTTTCGCTTAATCTTGTGAATCATACAAATTTATTCGTGTACCAAGATTTTCATAATGTATTTATTATCTATTCATAATCCACAGAGCAAAGAATAAACAATAGAGGTAGCAAAGGCAACCTTATAAACAAAGTCAACGGGTGGAGGAGCCAGCGCGGAGGTACGTCGCCAAGTGGCTCAAAGTCGGATGTCGTAGCTAGTTTATATAATCTCTTTCTTGCACGATGTCTCTTTTTCATTTCCTAATACTTTTTTGTAAATATTTTACGTAACTTTGAAAATTAAACTAAATTGATTTGCAGTGGTTTTCAAAATTAAGGTCACACTTTTTCTACGGCCATCTTTGCACTATCATCCTCCAAGTTTCATAAGGTAATCCACAAAGTTTCATTTAATAAACTTCATATTCTACTTGATTATACTATTCTACATGAATATACTTTTAGTTTATATACTCTTCATTAGAATGGTAGTTTAGTTGTAAATAAAATCGCTTTGAGCCATTTGACAAAAAAACTGTCGGGGCATGCGCTTGGCTGTTTATATTTGGCTTGCTTTGAATTTGGCTTCAATTGAAAGGCAGTTTCAGTTTAACTTTTTTATCATCCGATAGTTGAAATATAGAGCACAATATTCTTTATATTATCCGCATAATCGATGCAGATAATAGTGAGTGAAAATTATTCTACCTTTCATTAACCAAATTCACAGCCAAGTCACTCAGAGGCCATGACTGATGCACGTCACCTCTGCCGTTCGATGCTCTATGCAACGCCTGTAAATAATGTAGTTAAGGGAATCGACGCTTAAAAAATATCAGTCAGGCAATAAGTTGCATGTTTTCCGTTCTAATTGTTTTATAACGGGTTCCACGGAATTGTACATACTTCATGGAACATAATGTATTAATGCACTGTCAAGGTTGGATCACATTTAGCAATCAGTTGTTGGGTTAAATTACTTACTCAATATTTCGCAACACGCTAATGAAATCTATTATAGTGTTTTCGGACAACATACGCGACAGGGGTCTCTAAAAAAATTGACATTTTCTAAACACGAGATTGACGACTACAAAGTGACGTCTTAACACTTCGTTGTCAATCGCGTCTTGTATAGGAAATAACAAATTTGTGACAAAGTGAAAGGACAGCTAATACGCTTTCGTTATTTTAATGTCAAATTAAAACTTATAAAGTATGCGATCTGATATAATCATTTGATCAAAAAATTTTTGAAGTTTTAGCATAAAATTAACAAAGGCATCATAGCTAAGGCCGAATGTCATCTTAAAACCCACGTCACATGATCTCTGCTTTATATACCATAAAAGTGTTGTCAAGGTCTAGTCTAGAGCACTATTGGTTATTCGCTCAAAATTGGCGTTATACTTCACTAACCCTTCGTTAAAAAATTTGTCATTTCCATACAAAGCGCGACTATCAACAAAGTGTTGTCGCTTTATTGTTGACAATCGCGGTTTGTATAGAAATTTGACAAAAGGTCAATGAACCATACCGCCAATATTGAGCGAATGCACATAAGTCGAAAAGATCAAAGCTTAAAAATAGTGATATCAACTTTCTAAGGTTAGGAATTACCATTAATTTAATACACCACAAGCTAAACTAAAATCTTAACAGAATCACAGTAAATAGTTTGGTTATGTCTACCCTGACAGAAGTATTAACATAATTGTTTAGTACTATTATTATTAAGAAACGGTTGTTTTAGTGTTATCGCTCGACATTGTGAAAAATATCACATTTATAAAACATCGTACTGTATATTCCCTTAATTCAGATAAGCTAAGCTGGCTTACGAAGGAAATTGAAAAATATTTTTTTTATTCGAAAGTTGGACACGCTGTTTTGCAATATAATAAAAGAGTAATAATTATTATTGTTTTTAAGTAGTTATAACTTCTTTATATAAGCTAGCTCCCTTTTATATGTACACTATAAAATAATAGTTAAACTTCAAGAAACGTTATATACTTCATATGTGCCGGCACAATATTAGAACTGAAAATAACATTTAAATTGAATTGTGCAGTAATTTGAATTGGCATAAAATGGAATATGCATAAAGATGTTATGGTGCATGAGGGAAATCTTTTAGGATTTGCGGCTGAGTGAGCTTGCTAGCGTTTATATTGTCGTATACCATTTTATTGCTAACCGACTTTTGAAATAAGATAAACATAATATTATTGGTTTAGTAGATGCAACATTATAATTTTTTAGTTTGAGTACGAAAAGTATTTGAGTAAAAATGATGCGGAAGTCAACCTTCGATTGTCACTTTTATAAGCATCAAGCTAACGTTTTAAATTTTTTAGACTTTATAATAACCAGTTTTATTAAACATTATCCCATTTTTACAGTATTTTTGTTTATTGCTCGGGTCTAATTGCCTTATTTACAGAGCCTTCCTCGATATATATGGAGTAACCAACACTAAAAGATTTTTTCAATTCCAGCCTAGTAGTTCCTGAGATTAGCGCGTCAAAACATACAAACAAACTCTTCAGTTTTATATTATTAGTATAGGTATAGAACCTAGAAAAATTGAAAGTTACTAATTAGTTATGCGTAGTTGTAATACTATTATATGCTAGAAAATCGGTTTTTAAAACGTTAGTTACCCGCTTCTTCCACGTATGCCTTCTATTATCGTCAACTAATTTCGCTACAAGCTGTATTATACCTAAACCTCGAAAATGCCTTTCAATGAGGCAGCTGGCAGGTCCAAGAACTTGTTCGTCGTATAGACGCACAATTTACGTACATTAATAATGGAGTGGAGACACAAGGCGACTGGCGATTGCGTTAGGGTTATGATCGACTCCATTACTGGCCACTCCCTCTGTAATGCAGCCTCCGATTATTTAATACAGGCGTTGACGTCAAAGGGTAAGACT
Source organism: Cyclargus thomasi (assembly GCA_026546445.1). Classification (NCBI taxonomy): domain Eukaryota; kingdom Metazoa; phylum Arthropoda; class Insecta; order Lepidoptera; family Lycaenidae; genus Cyclargus; species Cyclargus thomasi. The sequence continues at coordinate 35,995 of JAOTAV010017376.1, forward strand.
TGATCAATGATTGGATACAGCGAATTATTAATTTGGTACGATGGTGTTTTGTATCTTGGGGTTGTACTATCTTTAAGTTTCTTGTGCTTTGTGCCTTAAGGCTCTTTTTTCTATACCACTGCTAAGTGCTAAGCAAAGCGGTTCGGTGGACATAATAATAATGAATTATTAATATTTTACTAATAATAATTTGTTTCTTCAATTTTTCAGGCTCCTGCTTGAGCTACGGACACTCATGTTGGGGAGGTGAGTCTATCTGTATAAAATGTTCTCATTAATACCATGGCAAAAGAATGGGCCCTCATAACTAGACACTTTAACGTTCGTGATAAAACATGTATAACCAATGTATAAAAATATTTCTAAACTTAAGACTTCTTGGACGAGGCCCTCGTGGACCCCCGCTTCCGCCCTGCAGGGTTTTAACTACCCAGCCACTCTATTGTTACACCACCGATTATCTCTCAATTTTATGTCACCGTAAGATTTTAAATCCCGTAAGAATATAATCAAACTGGTATGATGGTAAACTTTGGAATAATTGTGAACTATAAGAGACTTAAGAGATAAACGTTTTTATTTTAAAATAAAACCGTGTAAATATCGTATTTTAAGCCGTATAATTTATACCTTATGATAGTTGGGAATTGTACTCCCAGCGAACACTTATCATATGGTTTCATTCTGAGATATTGCAATTTATCGAAAAATAGAGTCTCATAGCTTACAATTATTAAATAAGAGGTCATTAATCGGTTAAAAAAATTATCATTTCTATACAAACCGTGATTGTCAACTACAAAGTAAGAACACAAGACTTTGTTGTCATCGCGGTCTGTATAGAAATGTAATTTTTTTGACAGAGTTTTTTTTTTGTAATTGACCGCGCGCTACCGCCAAGATTGGGTGTTTACAATCGTGCTTGTTTCATTGAATTTATAGGAGATTTGAAGACTTACGGTAACATAAACATAAATACTATTTTTAAAATGTAGATTACATACTTAGCGCACTCTTCGTTTGTCATGTATTCTTACATAGTATCTTATTTCATATGTTTTATTCTGCTTAGCAAATGTTTTAATTTGTGGGAGCAAATATTTGAAAAAAAAAATATTTATATACGCTAAATATGTTGTATGCAATCAATCAATCTTTTATTTACATGAGTTACAAAGACTCACTTGTTAGTAAAGGCTTAAAAATTATGTTAGTAAAAATTACATTATTTATAGATTTTAATTAAAATATTTTAGCAAGCACTTTTATGCAATGCAGGGCTTCATAAAAAAAACTGTTACTGGATACCCATGCTATTTGAGTTTTATATGACTGACTGACTGACTGCCTGACGTAGTTATCCATCCATCAACGCACAATCTCAAACCACTGAATGAATCGGGGTAAAATTGTTAAGTTGGCCATATGTTAAGGCGAAAGCATTTGATAAATTTTAACCCCAACGGGATAAAATAGGGGATGAAATTTTGTATGTAAAATATTTCTTGACCTTGCGTAAAAGTAAAGTCGCGGGTAAATGTTACTTATTATATAAAATGTGAAAAATTACTATAAACTATAATAGAATTAATTTTTTCATGTCTTAACTAAATATATAATATTTAGTTAAGTCATGAAAATAGTGTCGAGGTTATTAACTGTCGTTTTTGAATTTTATCCATTTTATAGTCGTTCCCAGCCCGAAGGTATTTGATGAAAGTTTTAATTATTCTGCCTCCCACTAATTAAATCATCCCTTATCTTCGCCTAAATATTACGAAGACATTTTATAGCATTATTTGTGCTCGTAATTAAGTGTCCCGAAAGTCTGTAGATATTAATGCTTTAGGGATTTGATATTAGCATTTGGACATGGGCTCGGCTTGCGCCAGTTTACATACTTTTTGGTTTGGGTACCGTACCCGAAGAGACTTTATATGTAAATGATACGACTGTTTTTCGAAAAAGCTCTTTTAAAGTATAACGCGCTCCCTAGACGATCATGCAGCATATCATGTATGACGTCAGAGTATATATGGAGGAAGTAGGCTATCTCCAACACAATGCGCAATTGAATTGCTACGGTCGGTCTAGGCTGTTACATTTAGCAACATTAACATCGGACTCAGACGTAATGCGGCATGATCGTCCAGGGAGCGCGTAAGATAAAAACTTAATTGGTATTTTAAGTGTACATTAGTTTTTTTTTCTTATTTGACACAATGTCTTTATCTCATATGAGCTACGACAGTACTAAAACATTTTTGAGGTAAAAGTAATTTATTAGATAATAATATCATGATTTTTACATTATAAAATTATATCGTAGAGGAATACCTATTAGAATTCAGAAAGCGTTTAAAATAAATTCCTAACCCAAATGATAGTTAATTAAGGAACCTAAAATATCACCTTTTACGAGTAAAATATCAAAGACTGATTTATTTAATAATAATCAACGCGTATAAAACATTACTAAAAGTTAGATTTCTAACGACAAATTTAAAAAAACATATTTTCGCGTACTTGACTCAGTAGATATTGAATGAAGTAAAATACATTCTTTATTCAAATTTCAAATCGTTCCAGAGACAAATAAATGAGTTTTTACCTGTGGACATGGCGCATGGCACATGGCACGTTCAAATAAAGTGCTATCTATAGAGTTATCATTAATAACGGCTCTGTTGATCCACAGTCAGCTCATTAACTTTGTTCCATCGCCGCCATTTTATGGACTGAGACAATCTACTTTTAATTATAGAGACTTCAACACTTTCCATTATTTTTATGCTTCCCAGTTATTAACTTTTTTACGCGAATACAACGTAGGCAAAGAGCTAAGATTCTACTTTTTGGTACATAATTTTCTAAGTTGGGTAACTGATTGATAATAAATATTTTTTTGTTAAATTTTTTTAAAATCTTTTTTTAATTTAATTTTCTTCATTTTCAATGAAAAATTGTTACAGGCATTACACTCCTTTAAATTTTTTATTTTAACCAAATCTAATGTTAAATCAATTTGACGTTCATAATATTAATAATAATTATATGTTGTTAATAAATGTCTCTATCTATCGCAGTTCATGAATATATTATCTTATCTGCCATGTAGGTTGCTACAAAAATATGTTATTTTTACTAATTATTTAAACAAAAACCAGAATTATAAACGACATTTTAATCCCATCATCCAAAAATGGCGTCAGTTTTAAGGTGATTAAACCGTTTACTCGCACGTCACCATATGCGGGGTGAATGTTAAATATTCCTCATAAATTAAATCCTGAATTGCGTTAAAAATATATTGTACAGGCTTAGATGTATGTTACTGTTTACAGAATATGGCCAAAATAAACTGTAGATAAAAAATAAAAAAGCTACAGACAGACCGAGGTGTGTCTTTTCATATGCACACGGCCGCGGCACGGTTGCACCCGTGCTCATGCGAAAGAGTCCATGGAAGTCCATAAGATATTCTCCCTGTGGTAAGCACGGGCGGCACGCGGTAACGGCACTGTCGCCGTGCCATGAAACCTCTCATTGCTGCTCGTTTTTGCTATTTTACACGGCACAGCGACCGTACCGTGAAAAATAGTATATAAATAACACTTATGGCTCATTTCAAACTGCATCTTTTTAATAACATCGTATTGACACATTGAATCTGATCGTTTCGTAAATCAGGACAAAAAAAATACAATTCTTTTGTCTGCTTAGAATCCCTATATACCTTTAGAATTTTGCTGGCCCAGTTCTTTTAATAAAACCCTTGTCATAGACGTTCATATTTATGTTTTTAATCCCCTAGGTACCATAATAACCGAACTGTACTATCAGAGATGTTGATTCATAGATGGCGGACCTTCGTTATTTGGTCTCGTTATATTAAACCCAACTGACCTAGATCACTGATAACATCGAATTGATTTAATCGGACCAAAAGATGTGGGTCCCTTTCCGAAAGCACATCATATATTTTGTATTCATCATAAAGTTTTTTGTTAGAACTACTCAAAAAGTTATCCATTCATTAAAGCTTTAAATATTATTTCTATTTAATTCAATAAAAAACTTTTAAACTAAATGAAACGCATATGAACACGTTGCGGTGCGAATTGATCCTTATCTGCTGCGAGCACATGAGCGAGGATTGGAAAGTCACAATAATTGTCCTTCTTAGTCAATATACGAAGGTGTATATTTTAATGTTCCAGCTCACGGCAAAAGGTCCGGCACGGCGCCGTCCTCCGCCCCGGACTGGTACATCACCAGGATGCTGCGGCGTATGGCAGCTCTTAATGAACTGGTGAGTGACATAATATAGGTAAATGCCGAGGGAAAGAGAATTTGTTAAAATAATTTAGCTATGGAAAACAAATTACTTAGAATTTCCACTATAAGCGGAAGCCGGGCTATCGCATGCATCGCTGCAGTCGTACGTATGTATCGCTCCGATCGCATGTTTACCTCATTACAGTCACACGTTACAATAAATGCGACTGTGACGCGTTCTGACTTGTGATACATAAGCTGCACTGACCTCCAAAGTATATAAATACGCTGGACTGACGATACCCTTTGAAATGACAGCTCTTTACCAAGACCCGCTTTGTCGTAAAAGAACTAATTTGACGTAACTTGCAAATGGCCGCTTAATCATGAATGAAAACAATGACATTCAATAGTGCTGTAAGTTTTCTGTCGATAAAAATTATATTGATATCTGTGACATAGCTGTGTGTGTTACGTTAAGTAATATAAAAGGGTAAATTAATGCACATATAATATTATTTTCAAAAGAAACCTTACCTACTTCACCCCGTCTACGATCGCATCCTAATATTTATATAGGCTGCATAATACATTTTTATTGATATATTTTATCTCATTGTCCAATCTCTATCATTAGTTCCTTTTCCGCACACACTGCCATCGGCGCCAAAATGGCTCTAATTAAATGTTTTTGCCATGGCTAAACTTGCCGTCGGTTCAGTTTATTAATATAGAGGCCAGTGAATAACTTGCATTCCCAAATCAACAAGTTTCTAAACTGAATTACGCAATACATGAATTATAAAGAGTAAGGGCCTATTTTACCGCTTAGAGATAAGCGCGGTTAATCTATCGAAAACTTTTTTTGACAGATGATGTTTTATGGGGAAGCTGTCAAAAACTTCCAATCACATACTAATGCCATCTACCGCAATTTTCCAGAACCGTCCCCGACAGAATGATGAAAGCGACATCTTGCGGGCGGAGTTGGAACCGGAGTTTCCAGGCAGGCTTGGGTGAGTTAATTTTACCTTTCTTACACTAGATGGCAAATTAACTGCCGTCGTCCGAGATTGTAAGTTTTTGCAAAATAAACTTTGCAAAACACATTTCGTATGAAATATCTTAAATAGGTACATTTTAAGACGTAACTGAGAAGCACTACAATTCCATCTTATTTCTAAAACTACCCTCGCTCTATCCCTTGGGTTGGAATTCTTTTTGAATTTTAAAGTGTATTATTTAGGGATTATTATTATAAATATTAATATATTAAAATTATTTATTTTCCTAGATGAAGAAAAAAGATGATTGTTTTAAGTAATTGCTCGATAAATTTTGAACAATTTCCAGGGTTACATTTGATTGATCCTACTAAACTGTTTAGGACCGAAATCTGCTCTTGAATATTTTTTTTTTGAATGATGCTTGGTTTCTTAATGATTTTAACTTGCGATTCCAGTGATGACGAGGACAGCAGCGCGCCAGTGATCCGAAGCGTCGACGCCAGGCCAATGCTGGACGACAGCGACATTCCCAAAATGAAAATCTGGCAAATCATGGTAAATTATTGTGCCCGCGCATATTTTAAAATTTCAAGTTGCCTCAAATACATTCTGTATGTGTTCCTTTAGGAGTTTCCTGTAAAAAGTCTAGTCAAAGTCAAGATAAATCGCCACTACAGTCAAAGCGTCAAGTCAGTCGATTACGATTACACTTCATTCAATAGCAACAACGTATGTGTCACAGAACAACTTTTTTTACTATTTTTTTTTTTGTTCAATTACAGAAAGCAGCGGCAGAGAATGAATGAATGAACTAAATGAACTGACGGATCGTCTCACATCGCACATCACAAACCACTTGTATGAGAGCAGAACCATACCAATCATACATCTATGTATAATATAGCATTGCTTGACTTTTGTGTAATAAATTTGTCTCCTTAAAAGGAATATTACAAGTTCGAGAAATAGATTTATAACACTTTTCATGCGTCCTGTCAATTAGTCTGTCTCTCTTTAAATGTGGCGTAAACAGTTCGATTGAAGACGAAATAGTATCCTATACCCAATCTATATGTATTAATACATAGTTAATATAAAAATTGGTACATTAAAATAAGCTGATGAATGCAATATCAAGTATCAATCTTATCGTATGATATTATATTATTTAAATAAGATATTGTTCTTTAATTGACAAAGTACAATAGGTATGAGTTAATTAAAACACGAGATGTGCAAATTGCCTATAATGCATTCGCCCAATGTTGGCGGTAGCGGTCATTAACCCTCCGTCAAAAAATTTGTCATTTCTACACAAACCGCGAATAACAAGAAAGTTTTGTATTGAAACTTTGTTGGTGACATTCACGGTTTGTATAGAAATGACAGTTTTTTGACAGCGGGTCTATGACCGCTAACGCTTAGATTGGGCGAAAACATAATACCTACTGGCACTAAGGAAAATCTAGCAATATTTTTAAATTATGCTCCATGATGCCAACTTGAGTGTCAAAAATCAGTTGTTCTTAAAGAATCGGTTCTACTCTCAAATGATTGAAGTCGTTAACGGTAGGGCTGGGCTACTCTTAACGATAAATATTCCAAATCTATAACTTTATACGTGGTTATACCTTCGAGTGCATATAAAATGGCATGTACAATCGGAGAAATTAATTCTGCACTTGGAGTACCAAGTAAGGTTGAGTTATGTAAAGTCAATGTAGGAATGCTTCGGCTTGCCTTAAGTAGTTCTACTGTGAGTTTTGTATGGTATTTATTGATATACTCGACATCGTATACATGAATTAGTATGATAATTTTGTGTAGTCTTTATCGATACGAAAATCAGTATGTCAAATTTTACAACACCTCTAGCGGTCTCAAGTGGAACTAAAATCTGCATAGTAACAAATATATACGTCGTATCGAGTATCGACAAATACAATTGCTTCAAACATAATGGTATGGCTACAAATAACTCTACCAAACTATATAGACCCTCCGAAAATACGAGAGAAATTGATCTAGGTATATGACACGTGGATAATTTTATGTCGTATAATATTTTCAACATGACTTGGCACGAAATTAATAATATTTTTGCTATTTTATACGAAGTTTAGTGCCATCTTACGGCGAATAGATTACATACATGGAACAGCATTGTAACATCACGTTTAACCTCGTGTTAAAGTTTTAGGCGAAAAATTAATTCTGCTGTTTACAATAAAAAATGGCAACCTCTAAGTCTTAAAAGATTCAAACTGTGCCATCTAAAAGACTTGTTCTTGTTTTGTTTATTACATTAACATACATAAATAATGAACATTTATAATATTGTAATTAATGTTTGTAAAGTAACATTTCACTGAGTGAAGTCACTCAAATATTATTACCATATTTTATGTTGAAGTATCATATGTAATGTCGTATATAGTTTACAATAGTCGTCGAATTGTTACGCTGCACTGGTCCGACTATAATAGAGTATGATATTATGATAACATATTACTATGTTGTCCTTGTTATGGCCCATGCTTAGCTCAATGTATCCAGGTTCCACGTGTTGTTTTGTAATTAGTAATTAGATACAATATTTGTAAAATATACAAAAACATTCAACATTTACGTCTATCTTTTAATCAACTCTTAAAATTAGGTTATAACACCTTTTAGATGCAAGAAGATTAATAGACATAACTAACTAATGCGCAGACTTCAAAGTACAGCCAAGTACGGTGTATTTAAGGGGATTTGAGAATGGTTCAGATCCAGAAATCAAGACCGACAGGACAACGTCTGTCGGGTCCGGTAGTAAAAAACAAAACAATTTAATTTAAAAAAATTGTGCAGTCGGCTCAAACTTAAAAAAATCTTTATTCCTTACCTATGCTAGGTACTGCTTCCAAATTCCTGAGTAGTATTGGCGTAATAAGAACAACAGATAAAACGTAGAATATTAGTTTTATTAGTATTATTTCCATGAATATAATACCATCTTGTAAGCACTGCCGAGGTAAATGGAACGAGGGTCCACGATGTTAACATGCTACTAGATACACAACAGACATAATTTTGGGGGTTCCAAGTTTGTTTTAAGAACGCAACGCATAGTAGCACTGTGGTAATTACATTCATCATCATCGCTACAATAACAGCAGACATCATAGATTAATATTGATACTTGTAAGAGTATTTTAGATTTTATTCTGTCGATTCCCACGAATCCAGAAGTTTATAATACAGTAATAACCAAATTATATGGATACTGTTTACCTATTATACCAAGTTCACTAAATAACTAAAAATATAATATATTTTCCGAACTCAAGTTCATAATACGGATGCTCATTGCCATGCTTCGGCACGAATGGGCCAGCTCGACCGGAGCTCGATCGAACCGGACACGGCCTCACAGAAAACTAGCATGAAACGACGTTGTGTTGTGTTTCGTTCAGTAAGTTTAACGGAAGTTGGGCCACCCAACTTCCCTAATTCCCCTATCTCTATTCCCATTCCCTACCCTCGTGAAGGCCGGCAACGTACTTGCGACTCTTCGGATGTCACGAGTGTCCATGGGCGACGGCGTTGCTTTCGTAATCTAAAAATTTCGTAATCATAAAAAAAAGGAACTAATATTATTATTTCATACTTTTTTACTAAAATATAAAGTTGTTGAAGTTTATTTTTGTTTTTTTTCTTAAAAGTCGGTTTTTCATTTTTTGTTTATAAATTATAATAATCTTTCTAATAAAGATTATATTTATGCAACGTAATACAATTATTATTAACTAGATGATGTTCGCCGTCCGCAAGCCCTTTACTATTATCGCGGAGAACCGTATATTTTTGGTACAAAATCTATGCTACGTCCTCACCCGGAACTTAAAATATTTTTATCATACCAAATTTCATCAGAATCGGTCCAGTAGTTCAGTCGTGAAGGCTGGCATTTGAAGACCACACGGGTAAGTAGTAAGAGAAAAACAGCTTTATATCGTTTAAAAGTGTATATAGGACGAACAAATATTAATTGAATTATAGCACTTGAATTGACGATTTTCCTTAATCCTGATTTTTATAATAGAATGATTCACTAAAAAGCTAACAGATGGCATTAAAAAGTTAGTTTCACAAAAAAGTGACATTGCTTGTTTTTAACGTGTGGTCTTCATTTGAAAACTAGGTCCAGATTCTCGGACTTCGAATGTCACTTCTATAGCAAGCAACGACGACGACGATGATTAATTAGCGACTTCAAAAACGATAATTATATGATTTATCAAAATGAGCAAAGTACTAAATTCTTTAGTTCCGAATGTCACCGGTAGACGTCACTATCACTATACTGCATCACGCTATCGGTTACACGACGATGGGCAACTAACTTACCTTATTGTTGAAGTACGATCATATGTATACGAAACTCTTCGTATGAAGAGAACTTTTTGAGAAGGTTTCAGTTCTAGAAACCGCTATTAATATAACATAAATAGACATTGTGCTTTCTATATTAACTCGTAAAGCTAAAGAGTTTGTATGAACGCTCTATATTCTGTAACTATTCGGAATTGAAAAATTATTTTGAGTTGGATAGTCCGCTTATTGGGGAAGGAAAAATCGCTCTACAGTAAACAGGAGCCGAGCGGTAATGGAAACATGTAAGACGGGAAAATTTATAAAGTTTCACGTAAAAGTAGTCGCAGGCAACTCCTAGTCATCTATCTATAAAATATCTATTCAAAAACCGTATTACTTCCTACTAAAGGTCAAAGAAACAGCTGATTTTGAAAGGTAAATGTTATAATAACAAAGAAACTATCAAAGTTTTACCTCCAAACTTTATTATGTAAGTACATATGTATAATGCATAACTGGACGCCAATACGCAATACCATGTTACACATTCACACCCACATCCCCACAAGTCAGACATTTTGAAAAAAAAAAAACGATGCTAAAGTTTGAATAATCTATGTCAGATCAAGAGCCCAACATTTTTTCAAGTGATATTTTGCTGAACGAAATATTTTGTGGCACCTAACACTTTTTTGAAAAACGTTTCTTATCAAGAGGATATTCTAGCTAGGTGCATAACTCGGTTTTCGATTTTTTGTGGGTTAACATAGCATTGCTTATTGGCATCCAACTATTTTTAAGTAGCACAAATATATTTATCTATGATCTTTTACATCGTTGGCACTAAGTAATAAAGGCAGTACGCAGGTAAACTCCCGAAAACATAAAGACAAGTTTTCACTAAAAGCGTTGTTGCATGTTGTGCCCCAATGGGCGAGGCATTAACCCTTGTTTCATATTTTCACTCAGATAAACTTTTCATAAACAAATTGCAGAAAAGTTATATTATTATACACGGTCAAGGGTGTCAAAATGTAAGTGATAATACTTGAGTATGTATATATTTGATGACCTCTGTGGCGCAGTTGGTAAGCGCGTTGGTAGCTTAAACCGGGCTCGCGGGCTCGAATCCCGCCGACATAGCAAAAGTCGTTTAAATGTTCCTGGGCCTTGGATGTGTATTAAATATGTGTATCATGATAAAATTTTTAAATATGTGTATATACACATATATATAAAAGTATTAAATATATTTCCGTTGTCTGGTACATGTAACACCCACGGGTACTTAGCACCGGGCCAGACTGACGTGGTGTGAAGCGTCCATATTATTATTTTCATTTTATTTATTATAATGTGTCTCTATTAAAAATTTACTATGAAATTAGCAACGCTGGAAACTCAAGTAAAAATCATTAAAATTTCTTTCGATTTTAGCTTAGCTACTTTCTCAGCATACTTCTCAGTTTACTCACTACACTATATAAAAGAACATACAAACCCTAAACTTCCTTCCCTTAAGGGAAATACAGGCGCCAACGGCCTTGACCATGCATTCGGAGTTTCAAAAATCTCCCCCCGCTAACGAAAAATAATTATTATACAATTAATAAAACAAGAATTCCTCCTTAGGAATTATAGTGTTACTTATATTGTATTGTATAAAAAAGAATAGTTGAACTTAACCTTAATTTTTTTCTCTGATTAACTATAAGCTTAAGGAAAAAGTCCTCGCTAGTAATTAAAAAATGAAGATCATTCTATAACATATATTTTCTTGGCTAATGTGATTAACGTTTTGACTTACTCATAAGAGGTTAAACTTGGGGTAAGTTTCTAGCCTATGGGCTAGATATATAATCCTTAATAATCATTTTATTTTATTTACTCGACGTAAAAATATAATCTGTTCTGCTGAAATTAGTTCTTACCTAAATAGCACAAGATCTAGCAAACAATACAATAGCAATTAGCATGAATAGGCGCTTAAGACGACAAGTGGCTGCATTTATATTTTACTGCAACTCAGTCACGCCTAAATTCGTTTGTCGTACCACACTTTTTTCCGGGATCAAATCTATCATATACCCTCTCCCGCGATTCAAACTATGTTCATAGCGAATTTCATCAGAATCGATTTAGTTGTTTAATGTTGAAGACATACACAATAATTTCGTATATTTTAAATTAGATTTTACCTGCAACTCCGTAAAATTCGTACATTTTTTTCGGTATGAAAAGTATCCTATGTCCTTCACCGGGACTCAAAGTATCTCCATTCCAAATTTCAACAAAATCGGTTTAGCGATTTGGGAGTCGAGCGGTAATAGACGGACAGACCGACAACAAACTCGGCACTCGCTTCATACAATACGCACACAACCACAGACTTATTTGATCGAAGCTTGTAAAGCGAGATATTGTTATTCGGTCCGAGTCTGGTGCTATATATAACGGAAATTACTAATGAAATTACGTCAACAATGCAACACGGAATCAAGTCGCTTCGTGTGTAGGATATTGTGAGCTGTAGGTCTACCATCAGTTTGAAACAATAATATTTGTCGATATTCGCTAGACTATTTAAAATTTTAGTATAGCAAAATTTTACAGCGCCTCTAGCGGTCACTTGAGGTATTAAAACTCTCATACTAAAAAACTTACGTAGTCGCTATCGGGTATCGACAAATGCTATTGCTTCAAACTCATGGTGGACATACTGAGGTGAACGACATTTCGGTACAATTTCAGGGTTGTCACAATATAAACTTTACTTTATCCATACTAATATGATAAATGCGAAAGTGTGTCTGTCTGTCTGTCACACTATCACGACCAAGCCGCTGGACTGATGTTCCTGAAATTTGGTACAGAGATACTTCGAGTATCGGGGAAGTGTATATAATTACTTTTTATTCCATAAATGCTTGGTGTCCGCGCGATAAACTAATTTTAAAAAAATCTACATATTCTACTTTATATTTATATTATGAAATATTTACCTACAAACATTTAACCCCTCCGTTATCAGCAACAAACTAAAATTATCAGAATTATTTCTTACATCTTTGCTTTTATACATGTCGCGTTTACTCGTTTACCACCTATTATATAGTATAAATACATTCTGGAGATAGACAGACGAACAGACTGACAGACAGACACATAGACATCGAAGTTTTAGTACGGCTTTTACCCTTTGGGTAAGGAACCCTTAGAAGCATTTCGTTCCTATAGTCTTACGTCATGTACACGATCTTATAGGCTTTATAACGAGCGGAAACTAGATACTGGAGCGTTCCTTAATTATTTTGTGCGTTCAAGCGAAACGGCGTGTCCCTCTGTATGCAAACTCAATTTATTCTACCATCAGACTCTAGGGTACTTATTTAAATTGCAATTGATGGTGTATAAACGAAATTATCGTAGCCAAAGTTTCAAATAAGGTAAATGTCCAAAAACAGATAACCAGACTCCAGGAACCAATGCTATTTCAACAAGCAATGTATATTTCTAGAATGGCTATTTAAAAAGGGCTGAACTCGACCTAAATAAGTGGAAAAACAATTTTTAACCTTACACTCACTCATTTCAGAATCCTTTTTTGATTTTTTTAATTTTTTAATGTACCCAGTGCGCTATCAAGACAAATCTACTTACATAAGTCATTATGTAAGTAGATTTGTCTTGATAGCGCAAAAAAAAAATCAAATAAAATGCCACTGAATTTTATTTGTTTTTTTTGTGCATCGCAGCATTTTTATTTTTCGCTTCGCTTGGCTCATCTTGGCGGTGGCAGTATCTTGCGATCACCAATACAAATCTATTACAATGCAATAAATGTTTGAATAAGTGATACGTTTAAAACGATATTATTTTTGTTTCTGACATAAGAAAATGCTAGAGAATTTGTAAAGAAAAACCATATCGCCTGAAGGATTTCTACTTTAAACAAGCATCTACTGAAAATAATAATTATTATTAAACAATTATTTTCCCAAGCGTGACTCGCAATACTGAAAACCAAATCTTTGTGGTGAGGATTTGAAAACTAAGAAAAATTAATCTGTGATTAAGAAATTGAATTTTAAATTACAAAACCGAATGGCTAGAAACAAATCTTTCTGAACGAAGGAATGGGTTTTCATGGCATTGTTATTCTAAAGAAAAAATGTTTTTAATTTCTTATTCATTACTTATTTAAGAGTTCATACTTTAGAAATATATAAAAAATTATAAGGAATAAGGTTATGATAGCGAAGGATCCTTGTATATAGCTATATCACTGACCACCATATTATATACAAATAGGCTAGCTAATAACAAACTTCTAGCCATGGTAAGGCAAATTGATTTGCGCTAATTTGGTGACTGAGAAATTTTCGGTCGAACTATTCAACGTCCTGCCAGGCTGATTTGTGAAACATAATTATAAAACAAAACCAATCAGTCAAGCCTATTCACGATCTCTAAATCATACACACTTACAATAAAATAATCTCCTATGCGTATATTTAAAATCGAAAGGTTCATCACGGAATCTCAGAAATTTCTGCAGCCTCTAAATGGTGTTTTTGGAGGTTGAAAGTATGTATGAAACTTCGTTACAACACACGAACAACAGCTAGTTAAAGAATATAAATATACTGTTCATATAAATCACATTTTATTTCCCTGTGTCGACAAAACATTTTCCCCGATAAGTCAATCCGTTTCATACAAACCGTCGGCGAGTTTCAAGAAGACTGCACTGATTTAATAGTCCAACTCCGGCTCGCTAAAATCCACAAACGCTACAATCCGATTAGCAGCAGGTATCGAGTGGTCACTGACATACAAACCACATATGCAGAATATCAGACACCTTTACACTGATCTAGAGCTTACTAAATGAGCCCTGGAGCTCCGAAAACGTTTTGAGACTCAAACGAACGAGTGAGAATGCAGCCTCTACAAAAAATTTATGAAAATGTAATTGACCCAACTAAAATAACTTCTGGAGAGCTAATAATGTTTTATTTTTAATCCATTGAGAATTGAGTACCCAAAGCTTAAATTAGTGTGTGTCTCTATTTCAAGTGGTCTCTCTCTATACCTCAAAATCGGTATAGTTTGAAAGTCAAAATGTTATTTACAAAGTATCAAGAAAGAGTTGACTTACGGAGGCTCAAAGTATCTCTATAATTTTCGTGTTGTAGTCGAGCTAGCCTTAAGTTACTTAATTTTTTTTTCGTCTATCCTGTCTATTAATTTAACTTATTCCATGATAGTCTCAGCAAAGTAAAAAAAAACATTAAAGAAAAATTTGACCACGCTCCAGGAGGAGGTATTTTAACAGATGCACAATATGTATTCAACCAATTTTACTTGTTTATCACTTATTCTATCCTGTAATGTTTATAACAAAAATAATTTCAGAAGGTTCAAATAGTCACAACAAAATTTTAGTTAAAATTAGTATTTATGCATGTTAAGGCCGAATAGTAAATAGTTGTTGTATCTAGTTTTGATCATGATTATTATTGTTAGAATACTGTGGTCCTTAAATAAATAAAATAAAACCCATCTGTAGAAAACTTGTAGCAATTTTGCTTCAGCACTCCCTCACTGTCGGAGTTAGCGCAAACTTCGAACCTCACTTGTTGCGTTTACACGTTTTAGACTAAGCGATGAAGCCACTTTTCATTTCTGTTAAGTTTGATTTTGCATTGAAGCTTACTGATTCACGAAAAGACTAATTTATACTGTCTAAACCTATTCTCTCATGAAATGCTGGCAACGCACTAGCGACTCCTCGGATACCACGAGTGTATATTGGCTTTCCATCAGGTAGCCTTTCTGCTCACTTGATCCACAAATTTCATAAAAAATATTGTAAGTGTATTAATAATTAAGACGGGTAATCTCCAAACCGATTTTTAAAACTCTTTCACCGTTAGAAAACTACATTATTAGAAATTGCAACAGGCATATTTTTCTTTTGAAATAATTGTTAGTAAACACCTAATGGCCCATAAAACGGGCACGGGCTAGTAATAATTAAAGGTGAATAAATCGGTATTGAAAATTAGGTCTTCCAGTTATTTTAATCTATGTACAGGTGTAAATGAGTTTTTCCCGTAACATGCTGATAACTTTGATTTGACTTTTGGTCCTAGTTTTATGGCCGGCTTATAGCAAGTGACCCAACCCAGGGCTGGTTTTCTATTGATATAATAATATAACCAGGCACTGGAACGCCTTTTATTATTCCAGCAGTGATTGAGTACGATTCGTATGTATTTTGAGGTTAGATCTGTTCACCTTATAAAATGTTATATTATACTAGCTTTTGCCCGCGACCGCGACCGCGTTCGCGTGGACTTCAGGTTCGTCCCGTCTTCTAGACTTCTTTATCAAGATTACAAATAAAAATCTTATTCTTTAAAATTAACTCTAAAAAGTATTTTAGGTGGAATTTTCTGAAAAAAGAACTGGTAGTTTTTAAATTTTTATTTCGCTGTAGATTTTTAAATTACTTGTCAGTATGTCAACGCTTGAAATTGATAAA
>JAOTAV010017377.1:0-24315 GCA_026546445.1 Cyclargus thomasi
AATCTATGTTCTTTAGTCAGGCTATATGAATTTAATTTTAGTCATGCTCTATCGTTAAAATTACGTAGGACCGCTTTGTAACCATTCCACTTAGACTACATAGTAGAGAAGTTTCTCCGATAGAACGTTCTCGAATTCTCTCGACCTGAACTTGCCGCTGTAAAATGTAAAATATCAAGTATGTACATAAGCAATTTCGTAGTGTGTTTCAATAAAATTCCTCAGCAATAAAAACTTTTTGCACGTAGCAGTTTCGTAGCCGTGACGTAGCGGTGTAGCGCCGTAGTGTAGGAAATTTCAAACTATTTTATAGTCGCGGAAGGCGGTCTGTAACTATCCCGCGTCCGACCTCTGTTGGTCGTATAATCTTGGAATTTCCTTCCAACTTTTCTTAATTTGTGTCAAAGTTTCGAGAACACGCCGTATTTTAGTGTTCCGTAAATTAGGAGCGTATTGCTATGGAATTTGTTTCAATCAAAGTTTATTTTGTTTTACAAGTAAAAAAAAATGTCTTGGGTGTTTTGTATGTCTATGCATCTATGGTTTTGTTACTGCAAGGCGGTAGTTTTATTTGAATTAACTTTATGCTATTGAAAACATTTTAGCTACAGTTCGTCATCTTCAGCTTGACATACATAATAGGAGTTACTTAAATACTTTAAGTGATTAATACATTATATAACTATATTAAATATTTTCATCGACTCTTGATTTAGTATCTTAGGATTTAAAGACTTAGAGTTATCGCTCCCAAACTTTAATAGTGATAACAAAAAAAAACATAATATTCAATTTGTTATAACGTTTCATCCTAGTAATTATTTAATTGCTAATTTAAAAAACTATATATACTTTGTGTGATTGGAATTAAATTGTTTATTCACGTGGCTAAAGCGATGTTAAATCAAGTTAGAACTGATGACTTTATTCTGCACTTTAAAAAGGAGCTCAATAAAACCTCACATCCATATTTTTTTAAAGTTCTATTTACTGTGTTTTTACCCAACTTTGCAAAAGGAAGGTCATGTTTCATGTTTCAATGTATGTATGTGTAATTGTTTAGCAAACTCTGCGACCTAAACGACTCGATCATAATGTAAAAATAAAACAAAATAGCGGATTTTCGGGGCCAAATTTAAATATTGCATTGTTTAAATTGCAACGGTTTGTGCATCCGGTTTCTTTGTTTTTGGTCATTCAGCTTCTATATAGATAATAGTACTATAAAATTGTTCTATTAACTGTGTATTTGACTTCCGAAATAGTATACATTTTAGCTGTCCACAGTGTCAAAAACTGTTGAGATCGAGCCGACTCGCGAGTAAGGCAGCTGTTTCTTACTCTACACTCGACTGATGTATACTCGTATTATGATGCGTTGTAGTGAATACTATTAGGGATGATGTCTGACGTCTAGACGCTACTGTTATTAACGTTTGTTCTCTAGTTACAACACTTTTAGCTTTATGAGCAAAATCGGGAATGAAGATTACAAGCACATAGCTTTGAATCCTTTTGAATTAAAAGTAATAATATTACTATAGACTTTTTACACGTCTCGAGCAAAAACGAGAAAGGAAGCTAGTCAATAATATAATTGTAATGGTGAAAATCGAAAATTATGTAAAAATAAGCACATTTTAGGAACATAATGTTTTTTTAAGATCAAATCAAAAGTAGCTTCTGTTATTCTCCATCCTTTCAACTAAAACTGTGGCAAATATCAAGTCGATTGGTCGTTTCGTTAGGGTGTCAAGGAAGATCGAAAAAGCAGGCAAACAAACTTTCCTATTTAATATATATTTGATGCGATTTACGAATGTCACGCAAAGAAAGCTCGGGTAAAAGCTAGTTGTCTCAAAATATTGTCATCACGTCATCGGGTAATTCATTTCCAATGAATCGTTAAACAACGTTCATTAGTCTAATCATTAGTCAGTACTGCAGCCGCGCCACATTGTTCAACTCATTTCGACGGTAACCTCTTATTAGTACAGTATGGAGTATGTAGCGATTACCTTGTATTGCTTGTTGAAGAAACACCTCGCTTTTTAATAAGAATAACCCATAGATAAGCTCAAAAATGGATTGTATATAACACTCTATATCGTAATAATTGTATAAGCGTTTCTAATGCATGCCGTCACGAAATTATTTTTTTATTAAGACTGTGCAAATATGCTACATTCATTTCACACTGAATATTTTAACCAAATGTAAAGATCATGAGCATATAAAAAATGTACCAACGTCTAAACTTTCTGCCATTAGGGAAGTTTTTATGCGGCGTCTTACGTAACTTCGACAATAAAAAGTATCGACTTGTTAAATTTTTCAACAAACTTAAAATATGTGAAATGTTTCGCTGGCACGGCACACGTGAGATTTGTGACCACCTACTTCCTATGACATATTGAGCACCGTGTGGTATTAACTAGAGCACGGAGACATCTATCTCGCTCTCGATAAGGCCGTAATAGATTGCTATCTCACTCGGTTATTAATGGGCAAAAACACTTCTGTATCTTGATTTAGTTCATATGTGATTATATCAGTTAGTAAAAACGTTTAACTAACTCGTGTTTTAAATTTGTAGAGGTATAAAGATTTACACGACATCAACCTTTCTGTAAGTCGAAAAAGCCATAATTTTTTCTTTTAAGAAAATATATCAGTTACATTGAAAATCTTTTAGGAATAATTTATATCAATAACATGAAACAAGTACCATAAATATACTGAAGAACGAATGCATACAACTCTTAATAAAACAGGGAAACCTGTAACTTTGAAATACTGCCCCGTGGGGAAGTAAAGTTTCCAAGCGTTCGACCTGTTACATGACGGTCTTACTATAGAAATAAATAAAACATGAACTAAATATGAAGTTCATGATTAAATTTTACGTTTAAATTTTTCCGTTACCTCTTCATGCATCTGTTTCATTTTGAATAATCAGGGGATAGCTAATATTTTCTTACCCTTTTCTCACTAAATTTAAATAAAACTGATTGTTACAAATTTTTCCATATTCAATTGATTTTAGCAGCAAGAAAATGATTTTTTTTTAAATTTTACATTTTCTTGCATTCACTCCATCTTCAATCATCGTAATAACTAATAACAATAAATAGCATCAGAATACTTTGTGGTCAATAATAATGTAATTGTTCATAATAAATGTTGCAAAATGCACACTAGATTTAGTTTCGTATTTAGAAACGACGTACAGGGAAAGTTATAATTACAGTGGGAGTTAGTACTCGTAGTTGAGAATCGATTCTAACGACATTTCAGGATGATCACAGATTAATATTTTCTAACAAAACAGAGTTACAATATTTATATACCGTCTGAACTCTCGAGTTGAATAAATATTTGCTGTTGCGTTCTGTTCGTATACACTCGCTTCTGTAGTTGTTATTTAATGGGAACACGTAACTGTGTTTCAGTGGTGGAAAGAACACGATTGAAAAATCTATACTATAATTATAAATATATCTATATTATAAAGAAATAAGCGTTTGTGTATTTGTGTGTTTATGGGTTTGAAGAAGGTAATCTCCGAGGACACTTAATCTATTTTAAAAATTCTTTCACCATTGGAAAGCTATATTCTTTGAGATTGCTATAGTCATATTTTATTTTAAACTTATTTTCTGACAAATAAATCAAGATTTATGTAGCAATCCCAAAAAAATCACTACTTAAATTCTTTTCGTGCGTGCGCTGAGCTTCCCGTTGATTATATGTGTATACAATGTAAAACAATAATGGACTGAAATACTGTCTCGCTCTGTTTAGGACACCAAGCTTCTTCAAAGCTAGCTTAGTCTTGCCATCCAGATGACAACGGAACTGGACTTCACTTGATATGTTTACGCCAAGCATTTCAATGCTGGGGAGAGTTTCGTGATTCAAAACTTGTATGAGCTGTTGAATTGGGTAATTTAATTTAGGGTAATTAAATTTAATTTGAATTGGGTAATAAAAAATTGGGTAAAAAAAAATATACACTACTTGCTTAAAGACTCCCTTAGCTCCGCTTGACCCACGGGAATCGTACATTTTTTGGGATAAAAGTATCTTACGTCTTTTTCCGCGACTCATATTACCTCTACACCAAATTTCAGCTAAATCTTTTCAGCATTTTATACACGTACCTCTTCAGGTACGTGTATAAAACGTGTCTAAAAGTCTGGTAAGACTAACGCACTTTCGCGCTCATAATATAAGTATGGATTTCTATTATATTTTATCTGCTGATATCACCGAGAGTATTCTACTATTGCCTTTTTGTTCAAGATTGACGGAATGGTTCATTAACCCTCTGTCAAATTTCTACACAAACCGCGATTGTCAACGACAAAGTAAGAACACAACACTTGGTTTACAATCACGTTTTGTATGGAAATGAATTCTTTGACGGAGGGCTAATGAACCATACCGCCAAACTTAAGCGAATGCATAATAGTCAGCAGCAAATAATTCAGTTTTCGTAAATTTCGGAATGTAACCCCCTTTTTAATAATAATATGTTTTAGACGGCAACTGTGAGTCTTCATAATATTTGACCGATACTGGTAGATGTTATCACTTAGGCATCCGTTAAGAAAGGATTTTGATAAATTCCACCCCAAGGAGATAAACAGGAGATGACAGTTTTTATGTGAATTCTTCTCAACGCGATCGAAACCACGGGCAAAAGCTTAGTTATTGTAATAAAGTAGGATATATCCGTGTTCGGTGACATCACATCGGGTGTGAGCGGTCTGCGGTGTCACGGTAACACGTGGTCGCACCACTAATTGTTATGTAATTAATACTTATTTAAATATTTTACACTGGATATTTAAAATCTATTCTGAAATGATACGGGTCCAAAGGTTTAATGTGCTTATTGAGAGTTGGTAAATATTTTACACCGTCGGACTTTGTGTGGCCTCACCACGTTTTTTTATGATATTTAGGGGGGCAAGGATGGGTTGCCTGACGGAAAGCAACTGCCGTCGCTCGCAACATCCTAAGAGTCGCAAGTGCGATGCCGGCCATTTATGAGGGAATAGGAAATGGGAAAAGGGATAGGAGATTAGGGAAGTTGGGCCACCGTTAAACTCACCCACTGAACGAAACACAGCACAACGCTGTTTCACGCCAGTTTTCTGTGAGGCCATGGTATCACTCCGGTCGAGCCGGAACATTCGTGCCGAAGCATGGCTCTTCCACGGTTGGCGTTTTTGACACATATAAGCTGTAATGATTATAGAGAGACATCCTAAAGTGATAGATGGGTTTACCCCCTTTTGACATGCACACGGACGCGGCATGGTGACCGTGCAAATTTGCATGTTACATGCCGTGTTCATGTTACAGCGTCTATATACAACTCCATACATCAGTGAGAAGGCGACTTGCGGTGTGACCGCATGTCGCCGTGGTCGCCGCGCCTAGTAAACGTTGTCATAGATGATCATACATTTCCACTCTATGCGGCGTGTTTACTTGAAAAGGCACTCAGTGTATGGGGAGAAGTCGATATAATTTTTATAGACAGAATATAGATTCTGTGTTATAGAACAAGACAGATTTTCAGTAGAAAATATAAGGCTTTCAGTATTGGTACGTAGAGATAATTTAGCTATCCTTTATATTCGTTAATACTAAGTGTTTTTTATTTATTTTCCATAAAAATATAACTTTCATTATTTGTCAATGGATAAAAAAATGAATAATTAATTTTATTCAAATATATGTGGCATATAAAACAACGATTAAGAGTAATGGCAGCAATTGATGGGGGAGGTCGTTGTTATTGCCAACATAAATAACTGGGCGCGTCTTAGCGTCTCTACGCTAGTTCACGGATTTTATTGCTGACTGGAGCGACGAACGTCATACGAGGAACTATAATGATAATGTTCAGTATGGCAAAGGCTTTTCTTAAGAAAAGCTTGAAATAATATGAACTACGTGATATTGAAAGTTCAAGAACATAGAAGATTCTATCTTCTATGTTCTTCCCACCTCGCTGCTAGGTATAGAATAATTATTGAAAAACATTTTATGTAAATCTAAATCATGAAATAATCCCAAAATAATATAACCTATTATTTTGTGTTTATTTCAAGCATATCGAACACAATATTTTAGACTGAATTACGTCGTGGAAAGACTAGAATCCCTCTCGGGTCATTGATCAAACGTAGTTTAACGTTTACGTGTAACTCAACTGTAAAAATTTATGTTTTGTGTATGAATTATTGGGAACATGTTGTTTATTCGTGCGTATAGGTAATGTGTGGTGTATGTTATTTTGTAGTATTGTAGTAGTTAATACAGAAACTAAGGTTTTATTGAATAGCTTTTCTTGTTATAATGTGTGATATCCTTTGTCTGCAATGTTTAAAATACAAAATTTTTAAAATACATCGCTGGTGAGAGAGAGGGTAATGCTACACTTACAAAGTATATATTTTTCTGCTGCTCTACAAACTGTCCCAAAAAAGTATATACTACTACATTAATGAGTTAGTTATTTATGAATACTACGCTAAAAAAAAAATCACTTTGCCTGAATACTTCTGTGTTGCATTGGTAATTTTTGCCCATCTACCTAGCCTTTTGAGTTCTATAATACATACATATTCTTTATCAAATTGTCATAAAACTATATGATACAGACACTTATTTATGCTTGGGAAACTGTACATTTTTCTGTGATGATGAATTAGTCCAGAGGCTTAAGTATGCATATGTAAGGCATTTTTTGATACAGAAAGTATCCCGTATTCTTCCCGGGACTCAAAGCAACTTTATACCAGCTTTCAGCCAAATCAGGGCTTCGGCGTGAGAGACACACTGACAGTCTGAGTAACTTTCGCATTTATAATATTAGCATAGATATGTAGGTATTGATGTTTTCTGCTTTTGTCGCGCGAAAAAAAAAAACGACCCAATGTTTTTAAACAATTTCAACTTGTCGAGCGACTAGCTTGATCACAAAAGTCGTCCGAGTAAAACCTCTAAGAACATTACTCCAGTTGGTCGTAATTAACATATTATATAAAGCATTACATAGCTACGTTTGTACTAGAGCTGCATGACGACGTTTTAGGCCAAAGGTTAATCCTTGTACAATTTAATGCAAATAAGGCTAATATACCGATGCACCACATGGCTTCCCCGCCTGATGACTTAATGTGTTCGGAAATAACTTGATACGCGACTTTCGACCTTAAGCCCCGTTAAACATTTGCACAGAGGTTTTACTTTACCTCAGCCAATATAGATTTTGGCTACCGAACAAAAGTTATTTCCGTTCCTGGGCGATATATAAATGATAAATTTCCAAAGATATCGAGCGGAGATGAGTTTTAGTATTAACTTGAAACTTTTTTAGTATTTTACTATAACTGTAGACGGATATATTATAGTATGAAATAAAATATGGAATAGCGAATATTTGAGTGTTCTTCTGTAGAGTGACAATCGAAATATTGACAAGAGAGACTTAGTTGGGTTGCAGAAGAGGGTTGAAAGTGGTAAGAGGAAGGTTCTAAGGGTTATAGAGTTATAGTTTATAGAGTGAAGTAGCTTTAAGCTTGAAGATATGATGAGAAAATAAGAAAACAATCACCTCTTAACTTACAGAAAGCTATTCTTTAAATTTTTTAAATAGAATAAGATAACATAAGAAACTTTATATAAAAATGAAATTCGATTGTCACACATAATATAATATTGATAACGTATTTCAAAACTAAATATCTTTTTAGCATGAAAATATTTTTGCGCGATTCCGTTGATAAGATACGTTTTATCCACAAAATGTAAGCTAACAATTCAAAAACTTACCTACGTCAGCAAACACCTACTCGTTTATTAAAACACTGATATATGTCGCTGCAGATGTTGGCACGTCGAAATATCGCTGCCAGCCGTCCGAGCTGGCCATGCCACCCTAACCGCCCACGCTTCCCAAAATAGCAAGTTACTTATGGTTTCTATAGATTGGCAAAGTTGCTGTACAGTAGCTATTTTAGGTGTATCTCCATCAACTATTAAATTTTAATAAATCCTGAGAGTGACTAATTCTGGTTAAAAATGTGTTGATTTTCAAGATCCGTCTTGAAAATCAATCAATTGTTATGACGAATACAGTCCAGAACGCTCGAAACGATTTGTACGGTTTTGCATTCGTTGGAAAAGTCTTAGGCTCCGTGAGGTTTATATGAAGAAAAAATTTCACGCAGACGGAGTCACGGGTAATAACTAGTTGTATTATATATAAAAAAACGTACATGTTAACCGATTAGTTTTGTAGTTTATGCAATTTTTTGCAAAAAATTGATGTTTACGGTACATTTTTTTTCTTATGAACTACAGGAACAACTAAACTCAGGGAAAGATAGAAGGTAAAGACTGAAAATTTTTCTATAATACGTTTTTTTTTGGGTAATGTGTTTAATGTTCTAACATACTTATCAGAGGTTAAACTTATCCCGCTGGCCCATGTACAAGCCCTAACCATAACTCACTTTTGGGATCACGAGTTTCCGAATAAATAAAAGACAGATTTGTGTTTGTAATTTTTTTAATAAGGCATTATATACTGAATTAGGTCGATAAAAGAACATCTAAAAGACAGCTAAATACATAGGCAAATATACACCTACCTGTACAAGCAGTCAAGTTGATACGACCTAGATATGGGTAATAAAATGCCATTATATCTTTACATATCTTTTCTCAGTAACTAGAGCTCACAGGAATTCCATTAACCGTTCAAAGGAGATTTCATAAAGTGCAGCCTGCTATAATCAAAAAAATTATTAGAAAATGTTATAGTCAAGATTTTACAAAAGTTTAAGTACCCAACCTAAACCCTCATAAAGTATAAAAAAACATTTATTTTAAAACTAAAAAAAATATTTATACTATTTATTAAATGTTTTACTTCTTTTGCCTTTAATTTTCAATAAAATATCTTATCAAAAACCAAACAAAATGAAGACAAAAACTAGGTAATAATAAACATAACTTTCATTTAATACAGGAAAAGATAAAAAGTTCACGAGGATAGATTAAGATAAAATTGAATTTAAAAATAGCTAAGTTTATAAGTATCTTGTAGACGAAACTTGTGCCAAGTAAATTGAACAAAACGCTCACTTCGTATAAGATTTTATAGTCCTAATGTTACGAACCGATAAAATAATGCTTTACCCTCTTTACAATGTTCTCAAAATACGGCCGGCTTTTCCTGTGTTGTGTTATTCTTGTTTTTGAAATGTACAAGATTTTTATAATGTCTTGACAATTTTATTGCCTATATTATTATAATTTTGTGGTAAGTGCGTGTTAAAATATTTCGTTATTTTGGTTTCAAATGTTAGTCTACACTTTTGTTTTCACACAGCATAAAAAAATATTACGATTTGTCAAAGGCGCGACATACATACATATGAAAGTTTTGCATGAACAATTTTAAAGTGTTAATATTTTTAAAGTACGAAAATGTGAAAGTTTCGAAGTTGAAAGATTGCAATTTTATAAAAGCTCGAGGCGGATATTGTGTCGGAGCGAGACTGGAGATAAGCGAACTTCGCTTGCGGATTTTATTATACAATTATGTCGGTTTACTAGTAGAAATACTAAGCTATGCTTAAGGCTTCTTAGAATAGAACAAAGTGTTTAATAATAATAATCTAACTCATACTTTTAAATAGTTTATAATAGATAACGTCTTATTTATCATTATTATTCAACAACACAGGTGTCCTAGCTGGCTTTGTTAAACGCGTCTAGTTCTTCTCGCCATCTTTTCTTGGACCTGCCTTTTTTTCGCCTGCCAGTCGGTGTCCACTGCGTGACTAATCGCGTCCATCTGTCTGGTTGCATACGGGAGACCTGGTGTGTTAGCCAAGATCTTAAGGTTTTCGCTTCGTTGCAGAATCGCCAAACAAAATGTATTGGAATGACATAAGACGTAACGAACGCTTCTGTCATTTCCATTGAAAACCTCACGGTAAGCTAAATAGCACTCATACACTCTGTTTTGGATTATTAAGACTTATTAATAAGTAAGTACTTTTGTTACACCATCGAAAGTTTTTTAATAGTATTTTATGTTTTAGTTTTTTTCTTTTTAGAAGTCTGCCTGAAATTTTATTAAAAAGAAAATTATTTCAAGAAAGTAATAAAAAACACAAATATAACTTTCAGGGCCTGTTACACCACTTCCTGATAAAAGCCATATAGGCTAACCACAACTTATTTGTCAGACTCACCTTGCTTCATCTTATTTAGTACTTATTTGACAGATGAAGCAAGGTGTATCTGACGGCCTTATTAGGAATGCACTTCCCGATAAGTGCCGTGTAGCCTATCCACGGCTTATCTGATATACGGAGTATAAGAAAGTAGTGAGGCAACCCATAGCATTCATAATATCTTCTATATTCATATAAGTCGATCTTTTTATAAAATATGCACCCCTTATACCGTTATAAGCGACGCGTACTTAGACGCCGTTAAGCGGCGGGATAATTGCCCACGACTCCAACAAAAAGCGCTGATGAGTTGAACTGCGCGGACAATGGCTTTATACTGTCTTTTGTGATGTATCTCAAGTGTTACCGACTCGTTCGTACAAGCGATGTTCATAAAATAAGCGTGCCTGTAGACAATACATCGATGATACTCTTCAAAAGTACCACAGACAGTATAAAAGATTATTTTCATTTGATTTATTGCTATAAATTAAATACTTGTACGAATAAGACGTGATGAGAAGCGACGAAATAAAGGTACGAATTATTTTAATGGCGCCATGCATGATAACTTTTTTTAAGGTTTTTCAAATAATAAAATTCACGAAAGTCGATTTTAGATAAAAGTTAACTGTTAAAAAGATATTGAAATAGTCTTTACGTATATGTGTTTTCCCTCTATCTCTATTATATGAATACTTAATAAAGTGATTCATAACCATTTGACGGACCTACGTAATTTCGGCACGGCTTATATAAATATGTCAATTATATAAGTTGTGTTCGAGCGTACTCCGTCGGCGGGTTTTTTAAATAATGCGACCAAATTAGTAGATTAGGTCCGCAATCTGACTGTTAATTTTCTAATACAGTACATAAAATAAAACTAATTTCTCCAGCAGTTATGCTATATTATAACTTTCTAAACATCTAATATGTTCAATTTTTGACGGCGTTTTTCGCGCTCATCATTATGGAGATTAGGTCGTCAAGCCGTAGACAGTTTATTAAATTATTGACACAGTGATGATATCCATAAATATAAATATGAGACGTGAGGAGAATATGTTGAAGCGAAACCTCCCCGTATGTGCCCCATTATTATCGCTACTCATATTTTGTTTTCCCTCACGTAGCGCCGTGATTTGATTTTGTGCGGTGCTATAAGTTTCGTTTTACGCAATATCTGCATATTGGTATATCGTACACGGTTATATTACATACATTACTACACTATTAACCCATACTCGTACATTACATTACTACACTACTAACCCAATTTGTAACCTAAGTTTATTAATTATTTTTGTACCTTTATTATAAAAATAAAATAAAATATAGTCCTGAAGAATGTCACATGTATTTTACGTATTGACGCAATGGTAATGCCTATGCGTTTTAATAATTTACACAGTTTTCGTTTACAAACATTCACGCATTTATTGTTCTCGATAGCAATAAGCACTTAAATATATTTCTGTAAAATTTGTATTAAAACAGCATTTTAACTGTTGAATTGTAATTATTATGAGCGATACCAAATGATTAAAGCTGTATAATACAGAAAACTTCATAAAATAATATGAAATTATTTTTAATCAGTACTTAATTAAAAGCCGCCCGTTATTATAATATCGACACTCATTCCGCAATATCATAAATATTTAATTGGATAACTGCGATGATGATACTCATTAAAAAGTGTATAAATGAAAATATTGAACGCGTTGAACATCAATAAAAACATTTCAAAAGCGTCGTGGTGGAATGTCACAACAATTTCGATAAAATATTTTACTGCATACATGCCTGGTACACCAATTAAGGCTTCGTAGAAACAGATACCGATAAAAAAAACATTTTACACGTTTATGAATGACCATCGACCACTTCGAGCACACGAGCAACTGATCAACGCATCAAGCGAGTAAAATTTTCGGTTATGCAGAGGTTACACACTCAATCTGGCATCAGTTTAGTGCATCAACTTAGATAGAAAACTTATCGTTTAACCGATTGATGGACGGACTGATAATTTTTCATTACGGAGTTTTTCCTTATTGCTGTATGGACTTATGTTACCCAGCTTTGGAGCTGCACCAAGAAGACAAATATCATGATGCTACAAAGATTCCAAAACAAAGTACAAAGAGTTATTGTGAATGCACCATGGTACGTAAGAAAGGAAGACCTACACCGGGACCTTAATGCGGACATAGTCTCTACTATTATTAAAAACTATGCCGAAGCCCATGATAAGAGGCTTCATCATCATGTTAATGTCGAGGCCATCCAGCTCCTCGATAACACGGACATAGTGAGAAGACTAAAAAGACAAAACCTTTTGTGCTAGTGTATTAAGTTTGAAAATCAGTGATGCTGGCTTGGACTAGTGTATTAAGTTTTAAGATCAGAAATGCAGTGATTGAGACGGAACACATACAATAGTGTGTATTCTCCTTTATAGAGACTTTAAGAAAGTGTTGATGAACACAATCTTAGCATACTCTATAAAAAATTAAGGTAACGTAAAATTACCTATTAGTCTAAGCTATACTAAATTGTAATATTTATGAATGATCTATACAGGTAGTTAATGTAAATAATAAAACAAATAAAATATTACGGCTTTTTTAGCCATTAATGTTATTTAAATTTTTTCGCCAATTTAGGTCGAGTAGGATATCAAAATGAAGGGTTTTAAATAGCAATTCTAGAAATATAAATAATTAGATGTTTAAATTGCAATGTTTCTTGCAGTCAGGCTTTCTGTTTTATGACAATTAGCTTAGCCTATATATTTGGATGGAAGGTAGAAAATCTCAAACTACTTTGACGACGATTTCTCATAGAGGTTGTTGTTGGACCTTTTAAAATAAGCTCGCTAAGCTTTATATAATGAGCCGATGATTTGTGGTAACCTACATTAATAAATTATGTTATTATTTATCTGTTTGTTTGTTTGTACGCGCCAATGTCCGGAAATATTGGACGGATTTTAATAAATCTTTTTTTGTTGTATAGCTATGAAGTCCAGGCAAAATATAGGCTATAAATTTTTTGAACATCTGATGCTTCTTCTTCTATACATAAAATAAAACAGTAAAATTGGCGCGTCTGTACATTTTATATTCATACAAAATTATTAAGAGCAAACGAGAAATACAATAAAACAGTACCTCAGTCGCGGGAAAAGGTTTGTGATTACGTATGTCCACCAACAATGTACAAATCTACAACTCAACTACTAACCAATAGATAACATTGCCAACCAATAGATAACATACTATAGCAGATGGTCAGTGTCTCGTATGCACCGACAATAAAAGTCCGTTTCAATTAAACTCCGTTCATGAATGATTCATTCTTCCTCCTCAGCGTTTTTCCGGCCGTGCAGTAGCGTTACCGTTCTGGAACTTTTAAATGCTAATATTTTCGTGTTTTGAAGGCTTATGTTAATTCTATTGTTTTAAATTCATAGTTTGCTTAGTTATAGCTGCTAACGAGATACCGCGGGAATCTATTTTGAAATTAGTTTCAGCGTGTATGATATTATAAAAGATTTTTTAATATTGATGAAATTTTCATTGAGTAATTTTTAACTGAGAAGTTAATAAAAAGTATATCTAAACATACTCGTATAATAAAACAGTAAAATTAACGTGTCTGTACAATTAATATTTTCACAAACTAATCATCGATGTAGGGGCTTAGGAACAGTAAAAAATAAAAGTTGTCTTTTTGTCTGTTTATCTTTTTGTCTATTTGTCTATACGCGCTAGTCTCCGGAACTATGTACCAAACGTA
This sequence comes from Cyclargus thomasi, assembly GCA_026546445.1. NCBI lineage: Eukaryota > Metazoa > Arthropoda > Insecta > Lepidoptera > Lycaenidae > Cyclargus > Cyclargus thomasi. Next base: position 14,079 of record JAOTAV010017377.1, read on the forward strand.
TACGAATAAATCTTTTTTTATTTATTAGCTATTAGTCTAGGCAACACATAGGATACTTTTTATTCCGGGAAAATGTTGAATGTGTCCCGAAGTTGCGGGCTTCAACTAGTTTATCAATAAAAGCGCTGCTGGTTATTTAATGTTCTTACCCTTCAATACATTATAAAGAGTTCAGTGCTCCTAGACAGATCGCATTAGGGTGTCTAATAATAAAGACATAAAAATACGGATGCCTAGGCTGTACGTGATGCTTCTTCAATTACTATTACATGTCTAGACTCAGCCGAAACTAGATTATGTACTCAGGTTTAGATGGCCATATTTCTTTGGCCAGGCATTTTCAGTTAGAGATTTATGGACCACATTTCATAGTGCAGTAACTAGAGTCTAGACCGTATTTCATAGTCAGTTGCCGGTTCGGTTTTAATTTACACCGAGACTAAAGTCGTCGAACTCGGAACTAAACCAGTTATGCTACGGATTTCCTAGCTACTACGAGGCGTAGCGCTACGCCGTAGCACGCCTTTTTTGTGCACTTTGTGCCGATGTCATATTCATGTCGATGTCATATTATTAATATGTAAGTATCTGTGTGTCTGTGCTCACATCATTTACTACCGAATTAATAAATAAAAACCTCAACGTATAATGTTATATAATTTTCGATATCGCTACAATATTATTATTTTTTGCAGTGAAAGAATTTTAAATAAACTTTTCTCATTGAAACTCAAAGATACTTAAAAGTCCATCAAACGCTTATTTATAGTACCACTTATGAACCGTTTTTCCAAGTTAGTTTTTAATTAAAGTGTTGTATCGGTTTGCGTGCTGTGAAATGGATGTTCTATCTCTGTTCGTTTATCTAGGTCGAGTGTGTTTACTTGACGCGCTTACGTGACTAATTTTTTATCGCAAAAGATTTTTATCGTACCTTTGCATACGTTTTAGATGATTTGGACAGAAAATTTATGAGAATCACTTAGTCTCCCAAAACATAATGCCTGGGAGAGGTTGTTTTAAACGTCTGTAAATTGAAATGCAGAATTCTCATAACTCAACATATAATTTCCAACTTGAACAAATTCACTTATATGATTTATAGCTATAGTGTTTTTCTCCAACATGATATAACAAAAAGCATGTTTGACCTAAAGACTTCCCAAACTTGTAGTACGAAAATTGTATTAAACTTTTCGAAGAAATTAATCTGGAGCGGAGCAAGATTTACAAGGAATTGTAAACCCGAGGCGCACTTGGCCGGCCTTACACAAGTTGTTCATAAACACAATAGCCAAATAACTTCGCGCCAAAAGAACTGGCACATAATAGCGTATTATCATAGAAATATTCCGTTACTGACTCATTTCAAAATCACTTTGAATAAATTTCTAGAGACTTTCGAACAATACCATCTTGTTATTCAAATGAGAGAAGTAAATTCATTTAGTGATTTTCGCTATGAATTGATGAATAAATAATATAGTGCATTTTTTTCACTTTCTTTCTGCAGCTTTAAAATAAAACGAATCCTTCTGATAGCTTAAAATTTATGAGTGCCAATCAGTTAATCTTAGCAGTGAGTCAGGAAGCTCTCGTAGTTTATCCATGCGGCTGAAAGAGCTTAATACTTTCAAAGTATGTTTGGGATATTTTAGACAATCGTTATTATATATACCAACAACTATTGGCTGCAAGTAGAGTGTACTCTATATTGAGTGAACAATTTTCTCTTGTCGAGCATTTTCGTACAGAAAGTATATTATATTGTTTTATTGTATTATAAAGGAACCACTGGTGCACTCAGATAGCGTGAAGGCTCCAGAGGCCACGGCCCTTGTTAAGCAAATTCAGCTGTTATAATGAAATCCATAGTTGCTACTTATGGGTTGCAGGTATCACCTTAGTGGAACTATATGAACAGCGTTTACAGGTAAATGGTCGCGCGTGGGGCGCGCGATGGAGCTGGTACTACTGAGAGCTCGAGCCACAAACCGTGTCGAGAGGCGCGCGCGGGCAGCGGGGCGCGCGGGCGGCGGGGCGCGGGCTGACATGGCCGGCCCCCCCACCACGACCTTCAACTTCACCTCCAACGCCTCCTTCGAGGACTACGAGCTGCTGGCCAACAACACCGACGACCCCGATAACCACTGGTTCTGCGCGAAGTGGACGAGCGCGCAACAGGATCTCTTTCAGGTTATTACATATAATTCAACTCAGTCGTGCGCGCGGCCCTATGTGTTCGTGCGCTTGGAACTACACAACTTTTACTCGTGTGACAGTGACGTGGCAAGCGTCGTTAGGTAAATAGGGTTATTCATACATAGAGTCGTTTAAAATATACACAACTGTAGACTCTCAAATAGCATGCTTTTTTAGAAGAGCACCAGAAACATAAAATTATTTAGGCTAATTATGTAACTAAAGCGATAATGTAATATAAATACGTACAAAATAATGAACTACCTGCCTATCTGACCCACAAACCGTGCAATTTTGGCAGGAATTATATAAAAGTGGAATCCAATAAATTCGATGCGGGGAGATCTTTAAATTGAACACTATCTGCTACTAATTGCTGATTACACTGCGCAGATCCGATTAACCGGAGAAATTGCACCGTAAGAGTAATGACGATTTAACAGACATTGATTTAACTATCATTAAGATGCATGTTACACGGATTGAATTAATTGAAGTGTAGTAATTAAAATTCGTATAGAATGCTAGATGTGGCCCACAACTCCGTTACGCCAAAATTCCTATATCGCACGGGCTCAATTTTCCGGGATAAAATATATTTCGGCCGTTACACAACAAGGAATGAGAGTAATGATGATAAGATGATTAGAACAGCATACTGATAGACGGAATAGAAAAATGTCTTAAAGTTTAGTAAATTAAGATTTTTAGCAATATTCCGCGAAAATTAATCTCAACCTGCAAGTAAAAATGCGGGACAACTGTTCGTAGAGTCCACATTTTAAAGATGCCCCTGTGTTGGGGTGAAACGCGCGTCGAGGTTCTCAACCCGCATTTTTACTTTGAGGTTAATTTTCGCGGAATATTGCTAAAACTCTCAATTTACTAAACTTGAAGCTATGGATTTCCGCAAAGTAACGCCTGATTCTACTAAATAGAACAATGTATTATGGGGGAAATTGAAAGAGAGCCAGTTGGTACTTCATTTGGTCGAAATCTGCCTGCTGGGTTCGACATAACCCGTTTACTTATCATCATCATAATGCATTTATATATTATTATAAGTAAATACTTATATCCGCAATCTGGCTCCGTTTCAGCTTCTAGAATCAAGAAATATCATAAAAAATCTACACCACTTACGATATACATACCAAGAAGTATATTTATGAAGGCGATTCACAATTCATTTTGCAAGATCGTAAGGCAGGTAGCGAAATGATCAGAAAATAAATTGGTGTACGCTTGCATTATATGACGTATTAATTGATACGACCACGGTGCAGTACCGAAATCGAATGTCAATTTCATATTAACACGCTTAAGTCAATTCCGATTCTACGTGAAGTGTAGGCTAGGGGCAGGATAATGGAGTATATCAGGCAGGCATCTCTATTTCAGGCAGCCAATCTCTGCTTCGCGATCGCTTTCCTCGCGCCGAAGAGCTTTAAGCAGAGTATACTCGTGCTGCGCGCGCTGGCAGCGGCAGGCGCGGTGCTCATGGCGATGTGGGCGGGCGCCGACGTGTGCGCGCCAGACGTGCTCGCCTGGAGCCTCGCGCTTGTGCTCGTCAACTCTATACACACCGTGTTCCTGATTATAAGGTGGGTCTACTGAAAGGCGGCTCAATAGGGCATAACGCAACTTCGTACTAAGTGCTCCTGGATGAGCTTCTCATTCGTTTTTTTTAAATTCAATCATTTTAATTTCTGGCATTACAAATAATAATTTATAGCTTGAGCACAAGCGCTATACCTTACCTTAGGTATGAGCGCGGCGCGTCGGGGAGGGTTACTATGTTACCGCGCTACTTTGTCAGTTAGCCGTCAACTCTGACGGCGGCAGTATTCTTAAGCTAAAAACAAACTATCAGTCGTGACTTACGGACGCGGCTGACAGTCAGGCATCTAGATAATAATTATGCGTTGAGGTGTGCAAGCTATTAGTTGCGGATTTTTTTGTAGGGGCTATCAGCCGCGTCCTTAATTCGCGTCCGATAATTCGATTTCACCCATTTTACCCATCACCAACCCCATCCCTAGCTGCGAATTATTACCTATAACCAATTACCTGAACAATAGATGCGCGTAGTTTATCATAAAAACACGGTCATGGTGAATTTCCACAATTTTCGATTCCAAGTCAACCTCGTAATTAATGTGAATCGCACAACAGCGAAAAGCTAAGCGATTAGAAACTTTAGTACATTCTAAAACGAGAATACTCTCGCTTTATCATCGTGATATCATATGTATGTATACACGACCACTGCCCTTACGGAGTAAAAAAAAAGTATGTTATCAAGTTCCATTCACTTAATAAGTGCGTGTACATGGTCCATAATAATAATTAATTAAGGATTTTCGACCAACCATCATAACATGCCCAAAACACTCGTAATCGATTTTATCAAACTTTATATGACGAGTGTATTAATTAGTTAGTTTCACCAGTTTCATTAAAATTGTCAGTGGATAATTTAGATATCAATTCGGCGAACCCTAATTTATCGGCAGCCATGATGAATCGTCGAAAATAATTAGCTACGAGGTAATAATAACAACAATATTTATGGTGTCTTCTGGGAATACCATATAAATATTAATTGATTAATTGATTTCGTTGAGCTAAGTAAGCTTTCTCGCTAGACTATTTAATGACCATGTAAGTACTTAAGCGAGAAGACTAACGACTATTATGTCTCTAGTGAGACATAACTCGCATGGAATTTGAAAATCGCATATAAATACGAATATTCTTGGACTAAAAGTAGCTTAAATACTTAAGACTAATGTTACTCTCCACCCTTTCAACCAAAAAGCACCAAAAAGTCAATTGGTTTTTTCGAAAGGCTAGGTTAAAATGTTTGGTCTTATCTTTTTACCCCTAATTTGATCTTGAGCGTTTGTAGCCTAGTGGGTAAGACCTTTGGTTCACACTCGAGAGGGTGCAGGTTCGAACCCCGGTGGAGGCGTGTACCAATGAGACATTTTCCGATCTCAAGCACATAATACGGATGGTCATTTACATGAGAGAAAGCCACGCTTCGGCACGAATAGGCTGACTTTACCGGAGTGATACCACAGCCTCACAGAAAACTGGTATGAAACGGCGTTGTGCTGTGTTTCGTTAAGTGAGTGAGTTTACCCGGGGCCTTACTTCCCTAAACCACAATCCTTATTCCCATTCCCTATTATAAAGACCGGCACCGCACTTGCGACTCTTCGGATGTCACGAGTGTCCATGGGCGACGGCAGTTGCTTTCCATCAAGTAACCCGTCTGCTCGCTTGCCCTCTAAATATCATTAAAAAAAAACAAGACTTCGATGACTGTCCGTCTGTCCGTCTCCAGACTGTATCTCAAGAACTGTAATAGCTAGAGAATTTTCACAGATTATGTATTTGTGTTGCCGCTGTAACAACAAGTACTAAAACCAAATAAATTGAATTAATAAGGAGGCTCTCATACAGCAAACGTGAATTTATAGCTATTTTTTTCCTTATCAATAAAGGCAACACTCGGAAAACTTTACACAATACATAGTTGTATATTTATATTTTACGAATCAGTTAAAAAATGAAACAAATACAAAAAATACTATTTTTACCTAACCTTGCTCTAATATAGAGCCCTTCGGTCGGTTTTATATTTATTGTATTTACTTCAACTTGATTTCCATAAGCAACAAAAGAACGGAGGGCCAAAGCGATCCCTACTCACTAATCAGAAACATACCGAGAGTTATTTTGTCGTGTCAAACTTTTTGCGATCTTAATTTAAGTCCCCCTCAAATATCTGTATCCTGTACCGAAATAGATATTTCTGCGCCCCTTTTTTGTGTCGGATCTAGCTGAGCCCAACTGCCATAAGTCAAAAATAATTTTGTACCAGATCACTCATCTTTTTACCTCCAATCGTTTCGGTTATTTCGTACGATATTCCACGTAAAAAAATGTATCCAAAATCTATAAAAAATTGTGACTATTCTTTACGTATTTCTACTATGGAACCTGAACCCTCCTGCAGTGTTATTTATTTATTTACAGTTAAATAAAACGGTTAACCCCAATTACATGCTATGACGCATAAAGACAAACTGACAGATTGTTGGGATAAACTGACAGATTTCCTTTGTGTATCCGTCACTTTGGCTATCCTGCCACTCTAAAAAGGTCACTTCGCAATATTGCTGACAGTAATTCGTTTTGTCATTTTTCTTGTAAATAACTAGTTATTTTTCAAAACAGTGATTTAAAAACTTATTTATCAAAAGGAATAGATTTTTAACAAAATGTACTAAAACGAATTGTAGAGCAATTCCTTTGCAATATTGCCAAGGTTAAGGCCATTTTAGGTCCCCTGCAGTAGAAAGAAACATTTTCTCCGTCGCTATGCTAGGGCCGCTGACCGTTGGTGTCTCCCTAATATAATATTCATCTATTTTCTATGTGTGACAAAACAATGTGACCTGTGACAGCGCTGCGACTTTCCACTTTGCCAAAGACGCAAGAACTCATGCTAAATGTTTTGCCGTGAGAGATCATGCTTCGGCACGAATGGGCCGGCTCGACCGGAGTGATACCACACTCTCCTCACAGAAAACTGGCGTAAAACGACGTTGTGCTGTTTTTTGTTCAGTGAGTGAGTCTATCGGTTGCCCAACTTCCCTCCTCTCTCTCTCTAATCCCCCTATCCCTGTGTCCGGTTCCTATTCCCTCGTAAAGGTCGACAACGCACTTTCCAGTTTTCGAATGTCACGAGTGTCCATAGGCGACGGCAGTTACTTTCTATTAGGTAACCCGTCTGCTCGCTTGCCCCTAAATATAATAAAAAAAAGGATTTTCTTTTTGTTTCAACCACGAGGCTACTGGTTTCTTTACATATTGTATAGTAAAAACTATCATTTAAAAAAACAAAATACCTGTCAACTCGTCAGCATCAACATCCCTGGTGACGAGCACAGCAGCTGCCAGGGCAGCCGGCACCCCCCAGGCGGCGAGCTGGAGGAGAGAGGAGTGCCGGTAGTTCCTGGGGGTGCCGGGCGGACCGGGGGGTCGGAGTACACTAGCCCGCCACGCACCAGCTACAACCACCCACCTGAAAAGAGAAATATTTATTAGAAATATATATTATTTTATAGTGTTTACAATGAGCATCCGTATTATGTACTTTAGATCGGAAAATGTCACATTGATATACACGCCTCCACCGGGGTTCGAACCTGCACCCTCTCGAGTGCAAACCAAAGGTCTTACCCATTAGGCTACGGACGCTCAAACGAGTTTTTTTAACGGGCACACGTTCCTAACCCTACATCTCCTGTGTTTCCAGGATCTAAAGCTGATCCAACCAAGATAACACTGCACATGTTGCTTGCTGAAGCAGTCGTTCAGTCGTTATAACAAGCTATAATTATAAAACGCAAAAAACCCAACTGCAGGGATAACTGCAATTTAAACAATGCAATATTCGGATTTGGCGCCAAAAATCCTTAATTTTTTTTTTTATATTTTGATATCTAGTGTCACTCTTACAATAAATACGAATCCATCGACACCCCCACACACATACGTTCGAAAAACATAACCCTCCTTCTGGAGCAGTCGGGTAAAAAAAGAGATACGCTTAATAAATGGATAACAAACTCCTAGGATGGTATGTAATATTTGCTACTTATAAGACATAATAACACAAGACCATGTATTTCATTGCAGTTATATACAAGCTCATAGCAGTTAATTACTTAAGTTTAAGCAGGTATTAAGTATTAACATTGCCAATCAGCTGTTGACAGCAGGTGGTATACATTATACACCCCCTATTAAGTAGTTGTTGAGACTTCAAATTCTACGGCAAGTTTTTAATAGGTACTATAACACACTAGTACAATTAATAAAATTATTGGAAACTCCATATACAGCTGTGGTTGTCCTCGCTGGAATATTGAACAATTAAGTGTTAACGATAATAATTAAGTTAGGTACTCCTTCGAATTTTGTTGACGAATCTTGGTTGATGTAAAAAAATAAGTGGAGGCCGCTAAATCTGTTTAATATTTTAATCAAATAAAATTACGAAACAAATTTTTCCCTAAAAACAGGTGAGAAGTTAAGCCGTGTTTTAAATAAATTAAATAAGTAAATTACGAACACAAGATGCTACTAAGCCCGAATCAAGCGACAAGTAAATCCCTAACGGACGAGAAAGGTGTCGCGCCGTTTTATGTCACCAGTGTAAGAAGACCCCAGCTTTATTTAAAAAAGTTCGGGTGTTATCAAAAAGGGTCTGGGCTGCAAGGTACAAGCAATTTGGAGTAGGGTAAGGTGGCGTGGCACTTGAACAAACAGTATGTCTGTTTATACAGAGTCCAAAGTGGCGATATGTTAAACACCAGTGTTTAAACACGGTGTTTGATCCGGACGCCGAGCCGCACCGAGTGCCGACTAACAAGTTGTTCGCTTTCAACTAACATTACTATTATTTGCACGATTTGAACTATTGTTTGTCGAGAAAAGAGCTTCCTAACTTGTACGTGGATAACAGAGAGAAAAACGAATTATAACGTTCTAAGAGTGAGTAATACTATCAAGCTGAAAGCTTTTAGATACACAATAATGATCATGTTTGGGGCTTACATCGAACTAGCCCAATAATTAATTTAGCTTTAGCAACAATAGATTTAACTGAAGAACCGCAATTTCTTTTGTAGTTGTAGAGTAACAGACATTTACTTACACCTATTACACATCTCCTCTCCCTAATAGGGAATATCTATCTATCATTATTGAAAAACGATGTAGTTTATTTACTGTTATAGTCCAATCAGTTTTTTTTTAAATTGAAAACATGTTACAGGCTATTAATGTAGTCAGAAAGAGAAATCCGATATTGATTGTGACGTCAAAGTCTTTAAGCTGCTTTCCTATTACTTGCTTGCTCTAGAAGCAAGCAAGTCTAGGACTTAAGAGACTAAGAACTATAATGACGTTAAAGCTGCGATATAAATACATTTTTTTGTCTCACGAGAAAATGCAAATGTTATTACGGCAAGGCGCGAACTGGCTGGTGCCTTTTAGGTGTTTTTAATTTTATTTATTTTCTTATCCACGCTGCGCTGGTCGTTTGGTGATAAAATTATCTGGTGTTAAAATATTTATTGTACATTTACCTTAATCGAAGCTTGGAACATGGATGTTATCAAAAGCAATTTGAGGATATTCTTGCGTTTTATTTACTGTTATTTGTGTTTACTTTGCAGAAACCATTAAGGAAATCTTATAGGGAATTGGTTGCGGCATTAATGTCAACCATAAAAGCTTATTTATTATCTAATGGTAAAACTGATTCCTTACAGAACCGTTAGAAAAGGTACAGGTACTTCTAGAAGAATCGATGTAATTTATTTTATATTGTGAGGCGTGTAAGCAAAATAAATCTAAAATAGATTTCCTGCGAATACATATTATTAACGAGGTCACTAGTATTTCAAGTTTTCCTACATCATTAATTTAAATCTACATTAATGGTACAAAAACTTACTTTACGATGCCGCACACGATGCTTATAAGAGTTTTTATCTGTTTACCACGAGACGTAAACGTCAGCTTGACTTGTGCAGGTAGACTCTTCTTACAAAGTTTCATTTTTAGGGTTCCGTGCCCAAAGGGTAAAAACGGGGCCCTATTTAATATTAAGACTTTGATGTCTGTCTGTAGGATGTATCTCAAGATCGATAATAGCTAGAGAGTTGAAATTTTCACAGAATATGTATTTTAGTTACCGCTATAACAACAAATACTAAAAACAAAATAAATTTAATATTTAAAGGGGGGCTGGCTCTAATGTTAAAATCTGCGGTTTAATTCCTTTCATAATAGTATCGATAAATTCGACGCGCTTATCATCTGCCGCGCACCGCGCACCGCGTGGCAGAGTGGCTAGGGTGCCTAATTAAGCACTAAAAGACCGAGTTCGATGCCCACTATCTAATTTTTAATTTTATGTTTTTCTTTAATGAATTTTAATCATAAGTAC
>JAOTAV010017388.1:0-20930 GCA_026546445.1 Cyclargus thomasi
AACAGTGTTTTCACCTTTGCTTTCACTCATCTGGCTTCCACAAACTGGACAATTTCTGCTTTGAGACAACAGATCAAGCTCTTTGCAAAATGATATAGTGCTCTTTATATCTAACATGTGAAAAATAATATATTTTTCATTAATCACTGCGAAAAATTCTTCGTTCATTAGGTAAATTTTATTAATGAGTTTATATAATTTAATTTAAAAAATTTATTATTTAATTTAATTAAATTTATTTATTTTTATTAATTTTATTTTTCTAACCCTGTGGGGGCGAAGCACAAAAGTTACCTAAAATCAGTATAAGTTAAAGCTCAGCGTCTATAATGCTTTAGAAGATTGAATACACGAGAATAGATAGTTAGAATCCTTTTTAAAAGAAACAACAGTAAAAACTATTTCAAAACATTAATTTATGCTCAATCTATTGAGAATCTAGTTGATTATTAATTAGTTACCTTGATTTAACTTGTGTGATTTTGCACCAGGCACAAAATTTTGGTTATTCCTCCTAAAGGTTCGAAACACTTAAACTAAATAAGAAAACCGTGGAACTAATGTCATTTGTATGGCAGTAATAAAAATTTTAAGTTTGACATTTACGAATTAAAGAAAGAGCTTTTGATGGAGATTTTTTTAAAGAATAAATCTGTAACTCATTTTAGAATTTTTAGATCATTTTCCTTATAATAAATAATTGCAGATTTAATGCAGAAGAAATTTATTGACCTTGCTACGAGAATACTTAACTGTTGAGTCTTTAAAACTAATTTTAATAGCTAAATTCTATCGAAAAGTTTTTTAGCTGTATAAAATCGAAATGGTATGAGCATATATTAATTACCATAATAATTATGGATTTCAAGGAAAGCATTTAAGAACTTATGAATAATAAGATTAACGATCATTCTAATTGATTTATACATTTGAGACGATGAAATGAAATTACGTTTATTAAACAAGAATCTAATTGATTAAATAAATATTTTTTAAAAAAACTTTGATACAAAAAATATAATTTTTTTTGTTTTATCAATTCTACACTCTTTCTTAATCAATATTTAAAGTTATATTTACAAAAATTGATTTTAATTTTAAATTTATCATACATATTAAATAATTAAAAAACTTCCCGGATGGAATTAAATTACTCTTTAATAAAATATGTTTTGAACAAAAATAAATATATAAATGCATCATCCTGTAAATATAAAATAGTTGAGATTTATTTTTAGTTTTCATGGTGATTGATATCTATTGAATATTTTTTGATTGGTTTAAATAAATTGGGCTTAACTATAGAACAATACTTTTTGTTGAGAATTTTAAATCATAGAAATTTGATTTTAATAGTTTTATTTGAAGAGTGTTATAACCTCAAATGAAAGCGTGATTTATTACGATATTAGTTAAAATATAAATGTAATTTTCTGAAATCAAATTCAATTTTTAGTTTCTGATAAGAAATTTTTTATCATAAAAATATTTAAACTAAAAATTATTTTCTGCCATGAATTATGAATCAATGATAATATTTGTTATATTCTTACGTGCTACTAAAAGAAGAAGAATGGAAACAAATTTTAATACTTCAGAAACGTATTGTGACGATATCTTAGTAAATAATGAGAAAAGATCAAAATTAAATGATAATAAAACAAATCTAAGTAACTTAACAGAAGATAAAAGTTTTGAAGATTTTTTATTAAACCAACCAACAAATTTTAATTTATTTTCTTTTATATCAGCAGATAATCAGGAAACAGAGTTAGAAAAAAACGATAATCTAATTTTAGATGATAATCTTTCTTTAACAGAAGATTTACAAGAATTTATTTCTAATGAGTGTGATTTTTTATCTAATTTATTAAATCAATGTAATTCGAATTCTGAGGATAAGATTGATTTGACAGAAGAACAACCTGAACCTTCTAACGAACCAGAAGTAATTGTTATAGATTCTGAATCTAAAGAAGAAAACCAGTCAATCTCTTCTGATTCTTTGGATTTAGGAAATGATTTCATAAAAAAGGTAGTTAATATGCAATCAGAGTCAGAAAATCCTCTTCTAGATTTGGGAAATGATGTATTATTTTCTGATGTATTAAACACACATAAAAAAGATGATTTGTGTGAAGAATCATTTAAAATTAATAACTTTTTAAATAAAAAAGAATGTTTTCATTCGAAATACGAGAATCAACCTGATTTACAAAACCAAAAAGTAGCACATCAAGATTTAAGTGTAGTAAATGATGGTTTAAGTAATTCCGTTTCACAAGACTTGGAAAAAATACTTGATGAATGTATAAATGACAAATCTTTGAGGATTGAAGAAAGTGAATCAGAAAAAAACGATATTAATCAAACTAGAAACTTTTCTGACCTGATTAATGATCAACGGCCTATTTTTTTAGATGAATCTTTATCGTCACAAGATACATCAATGGGCAATGAAAATGTAAATGATTCATTTACTAACCATAAAAAAATTATTCCTTTGACAATTGAACAAAATAGCAGCGATTCTTTGAATTTGCTTGAAAGTTTGTCTGAAGCACTTTCTTCAACTGTAAATCAAACAATTCTTTTGGAAAATCCAAAAGACATAAATAAATGTGAATCAGATTTTTACAATAAAATGGTTAGATTTAACTCCAATAAAATGATAGGCTTGTTTGAAGATGATGGTCATCCATTCGAAATAGGATTAGGTATTCCTATTAGACCTGGGTTAGTAATTTATAGAATTGAAAAAAGGACTCCTTTTAGGTTTTATTTGGTTTCTCGTTATTTTATGGATGATTCGACTATCCCAAAGAAGTTTTGGTTGAATCAAAAAAACAAACCTTCATTTGTTCAAAAAATGTTAGAAGTTTTAAAGGCAATCTGCCTAGACATTTCTTTTATTAATTTAGTTGAAGATAATTTGTTTTCTGATATTAGTCATAATTTTATTTTAACCTCTCAAATAAATACAGAAAAACAAACAGTTTTAGAATTAGTAAAATTGTTTAACCGATTTATTGAAACATATTTCTCTTTTTTAAAAAAAGAAGATGGAATCTTATTGAGTTTAGTGACCAGAAAAATAGAAACTTGTCACAAGAAAAATAAGAATTTGACCTGTTCACAAATGTTCCAATACGTCTTAGACAGAAGTTTTAAATCGGAAAACTATGACAAAATTTTTTTAATAATCCCAGAACTTAAACATTTTTATGAAATTTTAATAACAAACATTGTTAATATTTATGAAATGAGAGTAGTATATTATATTTTAGAATATGTTTTATTTAAATTTGAGTTTTTAAAAGGAAATATTTTATTTGAAATCATGAAAGATAAAAAAGATTATACAAAATCAAATACTTTAAATTCTTTTTTGCTTGGAACAAAAGTTTTAATTTTGCTTGCGATATATAATACTTTTACTGATAAAGTGTATGATTCTTTGATTTTACAATTAACGATATCAAGTTTTTTTATTTTTTTAAGGATTTTTAACTCAAACTATGCTAACATGTTTGTATTAAATGATGTTTATTTGTTAAATAATATGTTTCCACCTGATTTTTATTCAAGCTTTGAGGTTGAAGGAGCTGTATATTGCGGTACAAGACGAATTTTAGGTATTAAAACCCCAGTTTCTATGAGTTTTAAATCGTTTATTTATCTTAAGAATAACAAAAGTATTTTTGAATTGCTTTATGAATCTATCAGTTGTGAAAATAAAAGAAAAGATTTGGAAGAGTGTATGAAAAATGAAGAAATGTTTTTTATCAAAGAAAAATTTGGCGAAGAATGTTTGTTTTATAAAAATTTATTAAAATCAACAACTGAAAAATTTATTCTTTTGTTGAATAAATAAAAATTATTTGATTTTTTTGATTTAAAAAACGAATTTAAGAAATAAAATGTTCTTAAAACTATTTTTATTGAAAATGAAATCAAAAGTTAAAAATATTCTTCTGTCTTTAAGGGTTAAATAAATTCTAGGCGATGCATTCGAAATAGCTATATTTGTATAAATCCCAAATTAACTAAAAGCAGTCAATAATTATAATGACACTTTTACAATCTTAGCACGTGATGAATCATCTAAAGGTGTCAAAGTTGTAGATTTGTTTAGCAAGTACAAAGAAAATAAAATATACTTACCTAACATTAATTTTATAGATAATTTTAAAACTAAAACTGCCTTCTATGAGGTTATAGATTGGGATACTGTGCTTTTTCATACTCCGCAAAACATTAAATCTCTGTGTGTGAAAAAATAGAGATATAAAACACTGCTTCATTGATTTCTTTGATTTAGGATTTGTTAGATAACAACTTAAAACATCATGTTCTCTTTCAAAAAAAAATATACTTTCAGTTTTGCAATGATGGATGCTAATTTGGCAATTGAAATACCATAATTTTAATTAACTTAGTCTAACTTAGGTTATTACCAAAAGAAAAGAAATTGGTTCTTAAGTCTTTTATCCTCTTCACAAAACATTAAAACTGAATCATTTCAGCTCTATTTGTGTATAATTCTGCGGCACTTATAAAAACGTAGTAGCAACAATTTATGGATTAGATTTAGATTAAAATTTAGAGGGCAATCTTAGGTCTGATATTATTTCTTAGTCATAAAAAAGCTAAAAGACATGATAAGTCTTTACACCTTGCGTGATGAATTTATTGCTCTTGCGGTATACATGTTTATTCTTTACTCGCTTACATAGCAGAAACAAAGATTGTAAACTTAAAATGAATATTTAGCATGATATCGAATATTTACTTGACAAGGTATTTGTAGCTGTTATTTTAATTATAAATATTTGGAGAGTTGTGCTAAGAGTTATGAGTTTCCGCCTGTAAAGATGCTTTATATGATTATTACTAAAAAAACAAAAAAATTTCAAAAAAGCGATCTGTGAAATATTTTAAGTCAAAAATGGGTTTTTTGAATAGAATTATAATCCCCTATAGTATATATGCTATAAAAGTAAAATTTAATATAAAAATATCTAAATTAAGTATTTTAATACAGATAAAGTGTATTTTTTCCTAAAATATTATACTTTGCTTTGCAGTATTATATTATTTACAAAAAAATTTAGTATTAGTTGTTTTTAAGATTTAAATTATTAAAACAAAAAAGAGTAATTGTTGGTTGATGTATGCCCTTTTTTAGGGAAAATGAGATTTTAAAAAGTATATAAAGTAACTATCGAATAAATGATGTCTTACTTAATTAAAGAAATTTAAAATATTTTATATTAGGAAAGCAGAAAAGCAGCAGTCACTTAACAGCATTTAAAAAATTTTTCAAAATATTCCTTTTGATCACAAAAAATGATGAAGTTATAAAATTAATATGAACAGAAGTTATGGTTTCTAGAGAATAAAAAGACGAGTTTTACAAGATAGCTGCAATTTTAACTTTAAACAAACATAAGTGTTTACTCATTATAAAAGACATTCTTTATTTGTTGTAATCAAAAAAGTAGGACATAGTATCAAGCTAAATTTAAAACACACGAAAGCTGTAATTTGATCAAATTGTAGTATACATAGCAAATAAAGACAGAAATATGTCTACCTGTTGTTTAAAATAAAGGTATATAATGAAAAAAGGCAACAAAATAAAAAATAAATTTATATAAATACAGACTTACTAGGCTTAGTTTCAACTAAAAAAACATAAGAATGACAAAATTAGATTTTTACAACTAGAATATCAAAATTGATTTTTGATAAAAAGGCTCAAAATTATACTCAACCCTTTTTTTTTTAAAAATTTTTGAATCATACAGTTTCCGATAATAAAACATGCTGATTTGGACGATTTTATGTCAAAATTTTAAGATATTTTTAAATAACAAAGATCTATGGTTGAAATGAAAAAAGTTTATAAACATTCATACAATAACACATAAAAGCACAACGATCTTTTTACCTAGTTATTACTTTAGGAATAATCGATAACAGCTTAGCGTTTCATTTACTGATAATGATTTATTCCAATTAAAATTTTTTTAAACCAATATTTGATTATAAAATAATATTTTAAAGTAATATAGAGAATTGAGTTTAAAATTTACCCCTTTAAACATTGTAGCAGATGAGGCGTTACAGATTTTTAAAATGGTAAAAAATATTTTCAAATGCACTAAGAAAAAAGTGTTCGTTTCACACTAATGAAAAATTTCCCATTATGACACTTTCAAACATTGATTGGAATGTTTAGTTTAGATAGATTGAAGTGATCAATTTAAAAGCATTTTAAAAACAATTTAAATAAATGGTATTTTTCAATAATAAAAACTTTACAAAAAAAATAAAAAAAGATACAGTCGGTATACCTTCAATACTTGACTGGTGACGTGGTACGCATAGACTACCACACACACATTGCAGAACATAACCTAAACTTTATCTTCAAAAAAAGTAATACTAAAAAAATATCCTTTTGGATAAAAAACGCATTCAACTTTTATTCATTTTGAATATATTCGATGTAGCTGTTAAGCTAAGTAAAAAATTGATAGGTAATTAAAGTGTTGGACTATTACAAGTAATCTTTCTGTGTTGATTCTTTTCTAAAAAAGTTAGATCGTTAAAAAGGTTATTTTATTCTTGCTCCAAGTATGAATAGCACTTTAAACATTTCAACGGAACTTTAAGTATAAATTTTTAAGCTGGGAAATGGTAGCCATCTCTGATCTCATAATTATTATAGTTGGATAACCTAAGTAACCTTGTTCGGTCATCTTTCACTTTCGTATTGAATATGGTAATCATTATCAAGAAGTATAAATTAACATTTGTTTTATTTAAGGGATAAGATATATGAACTAAAACTTAAATAAAGGATATTTTTTACCAGTTATACTTTTATATTTTGAAAAGACAAATTAATAAATGCATATCTAATCATTTTAACTAACTTTTTAGATAAGGTAAAAAAGCAAAGATTTGATATAAAATTTATCTAACCATATATTATGACAAATTAAAGTATTCTGAGACTAGTTTTTTTTACCGGAAATTATATGATAACATAATATAAACTTTGTAATAGTATACAAAGATAATGAAGCACTTCTATATGAAAAAAATCAATACTTTAAATTCTCCCTGTTTCAAAAGTTTTAGTGTTATAAAATATTAATATCAGAATATTCTATTGGTTTAAAAAGCTTTAAATAATTATGAGAATATATTTTGTTCATCTAAAGAGTTTTTAAAGGATAAAAAATAATGTTATATTTTTGAGTCTCATTTAATAGAAAAAACAAAAATTAATTGAGACAACTATTTTTTTAGAGTAAAAAGAGAAAGAACGAAGAAAATAAAAAAGAAACCTTATTATGTGAAATCTGATGTATATTTGAAAAGGTTTATTTGCATCTTTTGAAAACTTAAAAACATTTAAGATGTTAGAGTATGTTTTTGCAAAAATTAAATTCTCATATTTGTGCAAATTAATAAGTTTGTTTAATTGAATTATGATTTATAAAAAGTACGATAAGTTATTGCTTTTTAGTAAAACATGGAAAAAACAATAAAATTTTTTAACTAATTAATTTATGAAAAAATAGTTAACACAAAAATCATCAAACAAAGATTTAAATTTTTTGAGTCTAGATATTTATTTAACGATCTTTACGAATTCATTAATAAAAGTAAATTTAAAAATTTTATTTAAAATGAATGAATATAAATTTATTAAGAGTTAATAAGTTTTTTTTTGATTTTTACAGATTTTTTTAAGTAAAATTTGAAGAATTTAGCCTATTTATGTAAAAAAACCAAAGAATAGCTATTTTTTGAAATTATTTTAATAGTGTTTAAAATATTTTTATAATTATTTTAAAGTAAACATGTTCAAAATTAACATTTATTTTAATCAATGCGAGATATTTATTGTCGAGTTTTTCATATATAGTCTCATAATTTTTTCCTTTCATTTTTGTTGCGTTATCGTATTCTTCTTCATTTATACAATCCAGGTTTTGTAAATACCTCTTTACATACATTAACCTATAATAATTATACATGTGTAAAATAAGCTCACTATTTTTTATAAATCTAAAATAAGATAAAATATTAGAGAGATATGAATATAATAAAATGTTAAAATATAAATTTTGGAAAATAACTAACTTATAAATTGGAATATATTTTTCTTGAAATAAAGAATCCAAATCCTCGAACATAACTTCAGTCAATGTTTTAAATTTCAATGATAAAATACACAAAAAATAATGCGCTCTTTTAGTCTCTATGTCAGATATAATGTAAAATCGTTCACTGTTAAATAATTTTTGTAAATAAGGGCAAAACAACTTTAATTTATAAAAAATTCTGCTGTTTAAAAGCTTTTTTAAAAATACTAAAACATTTCTTGTCATGATTTTCTGAGAAGTCTTGTTGTCTGATATTATTTTCATATATTGACGGTAATTTAGATTAAAAATATTCTGAAAACTATCGTAAAATTTTATAAGAAGATTATTAAACTCAGCAATATTCTGTTCGACTTTTGTATCATAAAAATTTTCTAAAAGTTTATCTTTGCTTTGATTTATATTTTGTGGAATATACAACATCTTTGAGTAAATACAAGGAAGTAAATAAATATAAGAGAAATTTTTATAGTTTCATTGATATTTTTACAAAAAATTGATGTAAAAAAGATTTCTTCATCCAAACAATGGTATGATAATTTTGAAATTAATATTTTTAACTGAAGATTGTGAAATTTCTTTAAAATTAACATGTTCAGAAGTAAAATCTCAAAATGCATAAAAATTTTGTTCTCCTTCGTTACCACCTTAGAAATTTTGTCCAATGCTAACTGTAAAGTTATCTTAAAAGTGCTTGAAATGGCTGAGGTTAAATTTTTATCTAAATTACATGGTAAATCAGAATATGAATTTAAAGTTTTTCTTGTTATTACAAATAGCCAATTTCCTTTTTAGTATTTTTTTCTGTGACTTCTAAATAATGTGCATCTGAGCAAGCAATAACTACGAATAAACAGAAAATCTCAAATTTCATGGGCAATTTATTCTTTTAAGATAAGTTGATAAACTTAAAAAATCTTCATTATAAAAAAAGTTCAAAAAATAAAAGATAAATCTTACTTTTAGAACAAGTATTCTTGTTTCTTCTTTCTGTAAAAAGCAATCTTAAAAGATACATATAAATAGACAAAAAACAACATAATTTCGAACAAAAATTCCTAAATTTTTTGTAAAATTTAAAAATGTTTTCTTAGTTAATATTTTTGGAATCTTGAAATGTATTGTAACATTTGTTTCTATAAAAGCTATTCATGTAGATCATTGGTGTTTTTATTCAATTTATAAGGAGAAAATTCTCTTCTTATGTTTGTTAATCAAAATACATTCTGAGTTTCTAACCAATCACTAAAAATTTTCCTTTTTTTACTTTTAAAAAAATTTATCTAATCAGTATATCAAATAAAAAAATAATAAAGATAAATTTAATATTATCAGCTATAATCTTATCAAGATACATAAATAATTTTTGTGTGCTTTATAATTGTATTTTATACTTTTTTTAAAATTTCTCACATAGTTTGTCTAATAATACGTTGAGTCCTTTAGATTAAAAACTTTTATCAATGAGTTTTAATAATAATTTTTAGTGCTTAAATTGCATATTTATTACTTTATTTCTACTATAATGTTTTTAAATAAATTTGAATATCGAGTTTTCGTTTTGCTAAAAAAATTACTCAGATCAGATAATTTTAATAGATTTTTTTGCTAATTTTTAAATCAAGCAAAATCTTTAATTTAATTTTAAATTTATCGAACAAACTTATATATTTGTGTAGGTCTTTTTTATAATAGAAAATTTGACATAACCGAATAAATAAATCTTTCGGTTGTATAAAATTATAATTCGAATGTGAAATTTTAATTCATTCTTAATGAATTTATGATAAAATTTTTTTTGATAAAACGATAAGCATCGTAATTTAAAAGAAATTTTTTTGCCCTTCATATGAAACTATATGTTCTTTACATTCAAATATTAATTTGTACAAAAAGACAAAGTATTAATAATTCACTAAATGACGAAACTCCAATAAAAAGAATTTGTACAGAACCAAGAAATACACGTGATGATTCTAGACAAAGTTTTTTCGAGGAAAATTCAAAAACAGTAGATCCTAGTGGATACGCAACCACTGGTATGATATACAAATTCTTTTCTTATACATCTTCATTGTTTAAATTTGGCTTCCCTTGGAGCTATTTTCAATCAACACAAAAAAATGAAGAATCTACAACTTCAAAAAACAATCTGAATAAAGAAGAAAAAGCATCTAAAACCAATTCTCATCAAAAAATAAACAAAGAGCCTAAAGAAAAAGAAGATAACACTGCCATTGAAACTCAAAATGGCGAGGATGATTCATCTATTCAAAATGAAGTTATTTTAAAAACAATTAAAGAGAACCCCAAAGAAGTCACTATAAATGATCCAGAAAAATCTCTAAATAATATACAAAAAAAAGAAGAAAATGTAACGAAGGATAAAATTACTACAAACAAGTCTGATTCCTCAAAAAAGAATAAAAATGAAAAACGTTTAACTTTTGTTTTTTGTTTAAAATATTTATATGCTGAAAAATGTATAATGAATGCTGAAAAGTATTATAATTATAAATCAACACAAGAATATTTATCAATGGTTGTGAAATGTATTAATTTGAACTACACAGAATATTTACGCAATTATTTGAAACCTCTAATCGAAAAAACTCATCCTATTTTTGGTGATCACAATGTAATCTGCGAAACAAATATGCTTTTTTACGAATTTGAATATATGATCTTATTTAAAGAAATCCAAATACTAGAAAATGCTCTATACTTAAGATTTGAAGAATTGTACAAATTTGTAACAAAACAGGATTTTATAGTAAAAAGCTTTTTTGTAGAAGATAAGACACCAAAAGATTTGGAAGCGATTGAAGAAATAAGCAGGTTCTTTAATACCTTTATTTTAGATTTTAATACATTAAGTTATTTTTTTGATGAAGAAATAGAAGAAAATAACAAACAAGATATTTTCCAATTAGGAATCGACAATATTGAATGTGAATTAGAATTAGCGATAGATGAATTTAACCATGTTTATTCAAATTTTATTTCTAATATATATCCTTTGGTTACAGGATCTTTTGCAAAATATTTTACTCATTATGATTACTATTATTTTAACAAAATCCCTTCAATTCAAAAGGAGAGAGAACTTATATGGATACTAGAGCTTTTTAGGTTTGATAAAAACAAAATCTTATTAATTTTATTCCCTGAATTGAAATTTTTCATCGAAGCTATAATCAGAGAAAAAAGAACGGATATTAACATTTCAAAAAGAGATCATCTTTTCTTTACGTTTATAACTTTTAAACTGCAAATTATAAGACCGCTTTTTGAGAAATTATATAAGGAAACCTATAAAAATCCTTCAAATTTTTCTTTTTTTGATTGCCATTTGATTAATTATATGGTGTTTGAAATCAAAGCTTACATATCTTTTTTCGCATCTAATTTTATGTCCAACGAAGATGTTAAAAAGGTATTAATTTATAAAACATTTTTAAGTTTTTTACGATTACAATATCCCAAAATGCTCAAACATTTTATGATTAACGAATTTATCGATACAAACAAATGTTTGATTGGTTTAATAAGTGCAGACATTCGTTTAGAATACAAAAAAGAACAAATAATTAATGAGGTAGAAATTCGTTATGGATATCATTTAATAACAAAAATAGGAACATTTATTTTCAAGGATGAATTAAGAAAATGTGGTTTTGATTATTCTGAATTGAGGTCATTTCATCTTCCCGCGTGTCCTTTATTTAGAGGGCTTGAAAAATATAACGATTATGGAATTCTTTGTTTAAACGAAGAAAATTTAACAAATATAAATTCCGAAGTAAGAAAATTCATATTTTCAAGAATAAATAATTCTAGTTAATGTTTAAATTTAAAAAAACTTCCTTTATTTAACAGTTTTATAATAAAATATTTTATTTATATCCGTTTTAAACGTAGTTGTTTTTTTTATTTGGCGATGCAATTTTAAAGTTCATTTATATATGCATTTGACTTTTAATAAGACGGCGCCAAAGCTATTTTTGTATTTATATATTTAAGGATTAATAAAACTTCTTATCTTATAAAGAAATTATATTTGCATTTTACAGACCAAATTATAAATTTTATTGACGAAATAAAGATTAGCTCGACTTGTTCTAAATATTTATAATTATTTAAAGTAAAGCGTTATTATATATTCTAAATTAGTTTGTATCTATATGAATATTTTATTTTAAGATAACTTAAAAAGCGAAACTTATATTTCTAGTTTTGTGTAAATTAGATTGTATTAAAGATTACTTCTTTGAATTAAAAAACTAGAGAAAAATCATATAATTACTAGGTAGCTAAATAACAATAGGGATCTTAAGCAAACCTCAAGACGATAACAAAAGAAATATAAGCTAATTAGGAAGAGTTGATTACAAATTTAACATTTTTGATTAAAAACATTATCATCTGTTTTATTCGCTTGCGCTATTACAAAAATATTATTTATTGATTCACAGAATTTTACATAAATATATACAATACCATTTACAAATAACCTACCTTTATAAAAGGGAACTCAATGCTATTCCTAGAAAATTAAATTATCTTTAATGGTAATTTATAACTTGACCATTACATTGACAAATCAAAAAAATATTAAAATAAAAATAAAACGAGGAATATTAATAAAAAGATTGAAAGTACAAATAATTGAATTTTAGTCTAAATTTTTAATGAAATTTTTGTATCGTAAAATACTAAAGTGTTTAAATTAAAAAAATTGGTTTTATAATCTGAATATTTATGCTTTTTTGAAATCTAAAAGGAATGTTTTCTATATTAGTATATTTTTTTGAGCTATGATACTATAGTTTTACATTCTGAAATTATGTTTTTAATATTACCTTTCCTTTGTTTTTATTTACCTTTTAATAAGTTTAAAAAACATATAAAGAATTCAAAAGTAGATTTAATTGATAATAAACAGTTTTCCTATGGCGTTTTTAGTGAGAAATATTTCAAGTTTTGTATTTGATATAACTCTATAATGTAAAAAAAATTTGGTGCAGTCTCATAAATATTAAAAAAAGTAAAAAAGATACTAAAAAAATGTTTTATCAATACAAAATCCATGTGTGTCTTATAAAGATTAAAATATACTCTAATTCCAATGCTCTCAATAAAATTTTATGTTTAGGTGATTTAAACCACCTCATGATATTATTATTCCAATAATAACATAATGGTAATCCCATTTTCTAGACCCTTTAAATAGCTTGTCCAATAGCAAATCAACAAACAAGAATTCTAGAATAAAAAAATATTTCATAACCAAAGTCTGTAGGGTAAGTTGGGCTTTTATGTTGATAGAATATACAGGGCGAGGTTGAGATTGAAAGAATCGCAACATCTTGCGCTATACCCAGTCATGTGAAAACATATTTTACCATATGTTTCTTTTTTGAGCGGGGTACATGATCTATATAGAAGGTATAACAAAAGATCTTACGGATTTACATTCTTAGGCAACAAAAATTATTCTTAATAGAATATTTAACAGTAAATCAAGAAAAATAATCCGACTTTGAAATACTAACTATACTTCTCGGTAGACATAAATTTTTAAGTGCCAAATCAATTATCTATAAATAAGTATAAATATAACAATAATTAAAAGAAGAACAATTATTTTAGGCAATAATTAGTTACTTTTTAAAACCAATAAAGTATTAGCATTTTGTTATTTAAAAAAGAAACTTGTAATTAAAAACCTCATCGCCTAGACAGATTCGATAAAATATTTCTTAAAATTGTTAAACCTTTTAATTTTACAAAAGTTTTTGCTTTGTACATCGATATTTTAAATAGTTAATTCAGAAAAGGTGAACTTAAGAAATTGTTTTAATTATGTAAATACTTTCATTCTCAATCTCAAACCTAAATGTGTCGATTTTCTCTTCAACTAATTTTTTATATTCTTGTAGTCTTTCCTTATTATTTTCATTAGTTTCTTTATATTTAGTAGTGATATACATAGTTTTATAGTATCTATAGATATGTAAAATTAACTCTTGAGCTGTATTACATGGGCCTGCAACTAAAGAAACACACAAATAAGTATAAAGTAATATATTTAAAAATAAATTTTGAAGTACTATTAATTTATAAATCGGTATAAATGCTGCACTAAATAACAAACTCGTCTTTACAAAGATCGTTTCTACAATCGTTTTGTATTTTAATAGTATAATTGTTAATAAGTGATGGATTTTATTTTTTTGCAGATGATTACAACTTCTAATATCAATTTTATCATATACATTTTCTAAATATGGACAAAATAATTTTAAATTAGAAAAAATTTTGCTTTTAAGCATTCTTAATATAAATAATGAAACATATTCGGCCCAAAAATGATTAGGTATTTCTTTAGTCTTCTGTATTCTATTCATATAAAATCGATATCGATTATCAAATTTTTTCTTGAAAGTGAGATAAAACTTTAAAACAAAGCTGTTAAATATTTTTATATCTTCTTCTTCTGGAGTATATGTAATGTGATTTAGATAAAAATAAGAATCAACATCAAAGTTTTCAGGTATATGTATGTCTTTGCTATAAATACAAGGCAACAAATAAATAATAAGCAATCGTTTTTCTTTGCTGTTTCTGTCGCCTTTAAAAAAGAATACGTATATATTAAAAAAGTTTATAAATGTACCAGTTAAATTTATAATCAAGAAAGTTGGCTGAACGTTGAAGCATTTCTTTAAAATAATCAAGTTAAGGATTAGTATTTCAAAACAAAGAGTAAGCTTATCTTTCTTAATGATTTTTATGAAATCTTTATCAAGTTGATTACTGAGGTCGAATCTAAAGTTGAGAGAAGTTTTAATTTGTTATTTTCTGTAATATAATGAGGTACATCTGTAAACAAAGAGTTGGTTTCACAACAGTCTAGTAAATAATCTATTTCATTATATCTGCTAAAAATCAAAGCATGTTTCTTGTAATCCAGATCACAACAGCAAGATATAAGAGTAAAATATATACATCCTAATTTCATGGGTTAGTTTTCAATAATAAGATAAATGATAAAAAAATTTATTTTAAATATCCTCTTATCACAATATAAAAAGTCCTTTTTCTACAATAAATTAAACATAGTAGTGTAATATCAGGAAATAGATAATAAAAGCAAACACATTAAAATAAATTTTATCAAAAATAAAAAGTACTATAATCGATTTCAGCAAAATTGAATAATAATTGTTAATTTCTGTCTTACAAGAGCAAAATATCAAAATGGTTAAAAGAAGAATAAACCAAACATTTTTATCATGAAATATCCTATAAATTCTGTAAACTTATTGTAAAAAAATATTTCAATATCCCAATCAAAGTAGACAATAAAATGTATGTGAAAAATAAGATCTTTAAGAACAAAAAAAGCTAAATTAAGAAGTAATTTACAATTATTACATTAAAGAATGTAGATTATTTTCAACTTGAAAAAAACATTTGGAAATATATAGATTTACTAAAAAATTCTTCATGGTTCTCATTAAATGAAAGGTAAATTTACACTAAAATGACTATTAAAACACATAATTTTTTGGATCCACTATTTTTTCTGATCAGTGATCTTCATATCTTTTAAAGAAAAATCGAAAACTTCACCATAATAGTGTAAATAATAAACAATCTTGCTAATCATTTTACTTTTTCCCTCACAAAATATTTAATCTTTGTAGGCCAATTACAGAAATTTCAAAAAAGAAGATATTTCTTTAATATTAAAAAGGTTGTTTTAAATCAAAAAATCCAAATTTAAAACAATGTTTTTACATTCTAACTTATTTTTTTATAAATATTTTTGTAGTACCCTACTGCCTCATCCCATTCTTAAGGTACCTCTGGATGAGGGAAGGTATTGACTTGTAAGTTTATTTATTAGTTTTAAATAAATTAGTTTTTTTGTTCTGTTTATTGTTAAAGAAATTGATCATAATATTTATTTAATTCCGTTTAAATAATTTTCTTTCAAATTCAAATCTAATTTTCCAACCTTATTAATATTATTTTTTACCCTTCTGATTTTAGGCTGTACATTTTCTTCGTCCATAGCAACGCCCTTCTAGTATACAGAGGTTTGTGGACATCCTCAATTTTCTATAAAATTTTTCTTTATAGTATTTTATGTAACTTTTATAAATAATATGGTTGAATTGTTTAAATATTTAAAAATTTAAACAAAAATTTAAAGCTGACACTATGATTCTTTAATTTAGTAAATCTAATAATATTCAAAAATGTATTTTATTTACTCAATTTATAATAATCGTTACTAATTATAATATTTAGAATGTATTTATTGAATCTAATTCAAAATTACTTTTTTCGATCTTTATTTAAATTTGTTTAAAAGAAAATTTGCAAAGATTCTAACTTTTTTTTTGGCTAGTTAATATGAATTATCTCCATAATTTTTTCTGGGATGTTACGCAAATATTTTTTTAAAATTTAAAATAATTGTTTAAAATTTTACAAAATTAAATATTTAATCCTATTTTATTTATTGAATATTTTTTTACTAATAAAACCAAGTATTTTTTATAAAAAATATTTTTATTATCTATTATTTATTTATTATTATTATTTATTTTTTACCCATGGCAACATTCTATTATTCAGGAGAAGTACAACCTAATTACATTAGAAATTTGACTATAAACTTACCAGCAGATTATAAAAAAATACATGAAATAATGAGAAGTCACTCAGACATCTTTTCTTTAGATCTTTTACTTTACATCGAAAGGTATCCTTACTATTTAGATGATATATTTTTTAGTGACGCATTGGTGTTCCCCAATTATTTAAGAAGAATGTCATTGCATCCAAATGAGTTTTTTAGAGGAAAAACACTCAAAATTATTTCAAATATTGAATCAAATGACATTCTTTCTACTCTTATTAAACCAATTGAAGATAATTTATACCATACATCAGAATATGTGAGAAGAAATGCTTATTTAGCATTAAGTCAGTTATTTAAGTACAAGCTTATTGATTATGATATCAATAATTTATTAGAAAATGAGAATGATCCAATTAACAGGTATTTACTTTATAAAATTAATAATCAAGAAAATAATTTACAAAACATTTGTGAGACAGGAATAATTTTACAATTAAATGAAAAAGAAAACATAAAATTGGCAGAAGAGAACTTAGACAGTTCTAGTAATTTATTAAAATTACATTCTATCCTACATTTTTTAAGGTTCGCAAACTTAGAGAGAGAAGAATTAACCAAATTTGTTGAGAAAATGTTTGAAATATTAAAAAATAGTAATCTTAAATTTATGAGAGTTCATTGTTTAAAAGAAATATTTGGTTTAGGAATAGAAAGCACAGAGGTATTAAATTTGTATGAAAATGGAAATTTAGAATTAAATCAAATGATTTTTGATTATGTAAGAAAGAATAATAAGATTATTGAGGTAATTAATTTATACAATTACATTCTTAATGTTTATGAAGGATCCTTAAAAGACACTTCAAAAAATGAATTACTTTCTTCGAGTATTAATTTACCAAAATTTTATGAAAATAATACAAGTACAAAATTAATGATACTGGAAATGATCAAAACATTGGTAGAAGATACTTATTGTTACAATGATAATAATGATTTAATAATTAATAAATATATTCAAGATGATAATCCTGAAGTACAATTTAAATGCTTGGAAACAATTGAAGAAATCATCAAAAGATGTGAAAATACTAAAATTAAGAAATTTATTGTAAATAATTTGGATTATTTGAAGTTTGGTAAAATAGTTAGAAAAACAATTGACATTTTAAAGAAATCTACCACCAAAGATGAAGTTTTTATTGTGTTAAATCATTTTAAAACTGAAAAAAGTTGGTTTGTTGCACAGGTTTATAATTTTATAAAGGAAAACAAGGAAGAATTTATGAAAAAGGAAAATGAACTAAAAAGTAAAACTATTTCTTTGCTTCTTTCCTTAAAAGATTCTAGTGACTCAAAAATTGATACGATGGTAAATTTAGTTTTGAGAACAATCATAAAATTACAAAATAACACTGAAATTTCGCAAGAATTGAACATTGAAAATGAAGAAGAGATTTCTAATTACAAAGATTATGCAAATAAACTTAAGTTACCACAAATAATTTCATCAAACAACACAATTTCTTACAAATTAGAAACACCTAAACTAAAAAAGAGAGACAAAGTAATTCAATTATCATCAATCAATGATCCTATTTACTTAGAAGGTGTGTTAAAAATGATGAACGACACTGTTTTATTAGAATTAATTCTGATTAATAACAGTGATTTTGATTTTAAGGATATAAAAATTGACTTTGTTACTTCCGAAAATTTAATTTGTGTCTCAGAAAGTAATCCTTTCTTTTTAAAAAGTAATTCTGTGAAAGAAATTAATTTAAAATACAAAATTAATTCTTGGAATGAAATGTTTTTTATTGGCGAAGTGCAATTTTATTATACAACAGATGAAAGAAATGTTTATAAAATGGGATTAGAGCCAATAAAAGTAAGTATTTTAGAAAGTATTCTACCAAACAAATTAGACTTAGAAGAATTCAGAAAGAAATGGAGTGTTTTGGAATGGGAGAATATTTCTACAATCAAGAAAAAGAGTTCTAAGTCTCTTTATGATTTAATTAGTTCTGATTCTAAATTAGAAGAATTGAGTTGTGATTCTGGGTTTAATGTGTCAATCTTTTCAGTTAAGGTTGGTGATAAAGTTGTTTTAGGAAATTTTACTAAAAATTCATCAATTTTTGTTAGATTGAGAGGAGAAGATGAAGCTGTTATTAAGAATATGGGACAAGCAATGAGTGGATTTTTAAGGGAAAGTAATTAAATGATTAATTAGTGAATGATTTTTTAATATTCTATTTTTTATTTTTTTTATTATTTTTATTATTTTTTTTATTTATTTATTTTTTTTATTTATTTTTTTTATTTATTTATTTTTATTTATTTTTTTTATTTAATTTTTATTTTTTTTTAATTTATTTTTTATTTTTTATTTTTTTATTTTATTTTTTTCAATTAATAACTAAATATAGAACAATAAAAATAAATTAACCCTTAAATGGATAATAAAATTTTGTTACTTTCAATAATTAAAGATACAAACATACACCCATCATTTTCATTCATTACTTGGTCTGGCTCATTGGAAATACTAAAAGTATCTGAGAGTTTGAATAAAAAGCTAGTAAGTGGACATTACTTTATCATGGATACATTATTAATTGAACAAGAAAATGATATTATTACAAAGATTGACGTTGTAGAAGAGGATGAGCTGAAAGAATCTTTTTTTGATTTTTTAGAAGAAAATAAGCTTCCAAGAGAAGTACCTAACTATCCTACATTACTTGACTTGTTAGGTGGTAGAATAAATTTTATACCTTTTCTTAATGATACACCTTATTTCCCTAAAAGAGAAATTAAGAAAGTATCTCAAATCACTGACAAAATGTTAATTTGCACAGTTGTAATGAAAAGTAGACTTCATCACAGACCTAATAACATATTTTATTTTCAAGCAATTGTAGAAACAGAGACTAGTTTTTGTAAAGTTGATTTCTGGGGCAGTGCTGCTAAATTACATTCTTCTTTAGAACTTTCATCACAGATCGCAATCACTAAAAGCAAAAAAGTGGTTAAAAATTTCTCCTCGGAGCTGCTTTATAACACTTTTTATGAAGAAATGTATTTTGATTTTAACTGTTATAAAGTTAATGACAGTAAAAGTGTTCTTTTGGTTGGGGATGATTTTTTTTGTGATAAAAGTGAGTTGATTAAATTGGAAAAGTGGATGAAAAACGGGGCTAAAGAGGAATGTGAGATGCAATTATATGAGAACGGTGAAAAAGAAAACAATTCTGAAGATTCAGAATATAAATTACGTATAAAAAGAACTAAAAGAGAGCTTAAATTACCTGTTACCAGTTTAAGTAACACAATTACAGGCACAATCACATATATTTCTACTCTTAAGAAAATCAGAACCAGTTTCAAGGATTATAACATAGAATCAGTTACGGAACAAAAAGGATCAAAGGTTTATGAATATTTTTTGCTTAGAGTGAATGACAAGTGTGTAATTTTGTTTAACAATTCTCAAGAACAGTTTTACAGGTTAAAATCCGGTAAACAAATTTTATTAGAAAATCTTAGATGTTACAAAAGAGGTAACACTGAGCTGTTTATGTCATCAATATACACTACTATAAGGTTTTATGGTGAAGAAGAAGGTAGTTTTATTGAAAACGGGTTAGGCTTTATTCCCGATAACTTTAATTTTTTTGAAGAATCCCAAGAGACCAAAGAAGAACAAATTAACAAATACTCAGTTATAATTTTACCACTTTACAAACCAATCGAAGCATTTTTAGACATAAACTTGGAAACAATGGTCATTAACGAAACAAGAAAATATTTTTTTAGAAATGTTTTTCTGAAAAGTACCACTGAAAAAAGTGAATGTAAATTTTTAAAAGGTAAAGAAATATTTTCAGAGCCAATTGATTTATATGTTTTAGAAAAGGATGATATTTCAAGACATGTGTTAAATGTTTATAACCATTTTACTCAAACTAAAAAGGTTCTTAAGGAAGGTAAGTGTGATGTTATAGTTGATTGTATGAGGATTAGCCAAGATGATGTTTTTATTTGTGTTAGTGAAGTGTTCTATATTAATTAAAGAAAAG
>JAOTAV010017399.1:0-24311 GCA_026546445.1 Cyclargus thomasi
CGACGGAGCAAAAAGTTTTTCAATGTTCCTGGGTCTTGGATGTGTACTAAATATGTGTATCATATAATAAAAATCTTAAATATGTGTATTGTATAATAAGTATTAAATATATTTCCGTTGTCTGGTACCCGTAACACAAGTACTTAGCACGGGGCTAGACTGACGTGGTGAAGCGTCAACGCTGGTTTAGTACTGGGTAATATAGATGTCCAATGGAAGCACAGGAATGCAATCTAGTACCCGAGCTATTGTCAGATTAATAAATTACTTGCTACAGAATTTCATACAAATTTTGACGTTTTATATGGCGTTGTGTGCGCAACACAACAGCCACAGGAAACCAAAATATCGACGCCTGTATCGGTAACAATTGGCTAGTTTTCTGTTGCTGTTTTTGGACATTTTGTTATGTTTTTTTTTAACATTTTTCCAACATGAATTTGTTAAGGTCATGTGCCCAGTTAGGTCGCCCAGGTCTATGGTAGAATCGGCGTAAGTTGGCACAAAACTTCATATAAAACGTCAAAATAAGTATGAAATTCCGTGCCGAATTATTTTAATCCGACAAAAGTCAAGGTCATGTGCCTAGTTAAGTCGCACAGGTAGGTTAGTAAGCTAGTGTTGTAGACACGCTACGAAAGTGCTACGGAGCTACGTGACACGTAGCAAGATCTACGCCGCTAAAACATTAAGAAGTTTTTATACATTTTCATGAGACATATTCTTAATTTTCTTTCAAATTGTCATACTGGCGGGTCCGACACAAGTCGTTCTGTTCATATAGCTATGTAAAACGATGCTAAGGAACAGTAATAGAACACATATCGACAAAAAAAAGTTGTCTGTTTGTATGCGCTAATCTCAGAAATTACTGGACGGATCTTAATAAATCATTTTTTGTTTAAAAGCCATTAGGTACGGGGAAACATATAGGATACTTTTTATCCCCGGAAAATGTACGGTTCCCGCGTGATATACACACGTTATCGGTTGACGGTTTTGGTGGACAAACGGCGTTACTGCAGTGCTTTGACTTACACTCAATAGTATTACTATAAATAAAAAGTTCGGGAAAATTCGTCCAAACGAAATGACAAAATAAAAGAACTTTATATTTAGTTTTCATAGAGACAGAAGTTCATTAGATATTACGTAAAGTAAGGGTCACATCATAATGTAATTGAATACCTGAAACTTACACGACCTCAACCGTTATTAAAGGAGGGGTTACATTACACGAATAGCAATGAAAATATTACGAAGGAACATAATATTATCTCATACAACAGTGCTAGTGTGAGCTTTTGTGAAGCCTTTAGGGTTTTATTCGTTTAGAAATGTTGAAAACTCAACGCTAAACTGATTTTACATGTACTTTGAGGCCCAGGAAAAAATGTAAGACCAGCGTCAGTCTCTGACAGATGGACGGAACATCAGTTGCTGCACGTGTGAGATTTAGCGCAAATACAATTGCCTATGTACGTTGTTCGCGTTATTCGGCACGATCATCGTGCAAGCGTTTAAATTATCGGCCGTAGCCCTTTGTCAACTCGCCAATCAAAGACGAATATAGACGAATATCTACGTGCAAATTCATGTATGGCATCTACACATTAGTGCTCACCTGTCATCGTCTGTATTCGCCAATCATAAAGAGGAGCTCACAAAATTAACGTCACTTTTCACTGCCACATAAAAATATTGTAATTTATTCATTTGTCAATGTCGATGTTGATTCGCCCTCATTGCGAATATTACGCGAATTCAAAGACTTCACGTGCAAAAAGTTTCTTCATAATTATATTCAACTCGATAACTTGGAAATTTCATCAAAGATGTTGTATTTTTTAAACTTTTTTCATTAAAACTCTCCAACGTAATAATTGTATAAGATAATTCTGTGTCGTGGAAACAGCTTCTGTCGAGGACGAGACAAGGCGCTGCTTGAATAGTACTAATGAAGCTTTCGCTTCAATGTCCAAGGACCTAACTCCATAAGTAGTAGCGGCGTCAATGGTGGGGAACGCAGGAGAATCGCCCGGGGCGCCTCGCCGGGTAAAATGGTTCGTCGCGCGCCATACAAAGGGGCGCCTGGCCTTTTTTGAACGCATTAGAAGACGGGCGCGAGTAGGGCAAACGCCGCCTTGTCTATTACCCGTGTTCCTTATTATTCTACCCTCAATTTGGCCTCTACTAAGCTATTAGATTTTTTTAGTTAAAGTACTATTAGTCATTTAGAATTAAAAACGAATCAAGCAGTCGACCACGAAAATTGTATCATATTATAGACGAATAGATATCACTTTATTTGAAACTTGACCTTGTAGTAAAAAACCCACTCCCTAATTCGGGTTTAACTTTGGAATAATGTTGCTGTTAAATTTAAAAAAAACCTCCAGTAGCGGTTTCAGTCCTTTGTACTCGTAATCTAATATTTAAATAATAATTGGGAAGACGAAACAGAATTAGGGGCGTGTAAACAGCGGGCCTGAGGTCATTTTATTTGCCTCGATTTAAATTGCTTTTTAACTGGGTCATAATTTCACAGTAAATAACGAGAAATTCACCACTCTCAAATTCTTTCATGGAATAGACCAAGGTCCAATTTCGTGCGCTGGAAATTCGGTCGTACAATCAGTAAGCTGAAACAGAGACAGATTGCGGATCTGAATAAACTGGTCGAGTTATATCAAACCCAGCTGTCTGATTATGACTTTTTAAGTCAGAAGTCGGACTGTGTCACAATTGACACATTTCGACCAAATTACGTAGGCTTAGGCCCTATCACAGGAAAGGTATGATAAAATATGTCCCGCTTTGTCTTTATAATTTTAATAGATACTGACAGCAGCGCGACTTTTGACAAGTGCTAGGGATGCCTCTTAACAGTAATCACCCGAGTGAGTACCTCATGATTCACATCATGATCTGTATTTGGGCATCTTTCTGGTTTTGTAAATGTTAACACGTAATATTATTAGTGGTTCTTTTAAATTTTTAATTAATTAAATATTTCATCGACCATGAAGTTCCCGTTCCACCTTTCGGAAAAACAAACATTGGTCAAAAGCGACATTGCCGAGACAGAAAAGAACAAAAATAGCGTTCGAAGACAACAAAAATATGGCGGTGTTTTCTAAAATATCAAAAACGAAATATATCGTCCAACATATTATGAATTCTCTTAATAATACGAATTTTTTCGACTTGAAATTATACTCTATAAATACGATAGGATTTAATTAGGGTGCGAAACCCTAAAACCAGAACCAATCTCTTCGCAGGGCTCAATAAAGAATGACTTTGGTTAAAATATTGTTTGTTTTGTATAAGGCACACTTAATATCCAAAACACGTTGCCTTGTAACGAGAATTGGTGACGGTCGCGGTGGAGGCGCGTGGAATATCGATTATATTTACAACATTTCTCCCGTTTCCTCTCAGGAAACCTACTAGAAAGTTACGAAAAGCGTTATTTTTATTACAATTTTGACGACCTCTGTGGCTCAGTTGGTAAGCACGTTGCACGTTGTACAGATGAGCCGGGAAATCGGAAGTGTTCTGTTTTCTTCGATTCTGAATAGGTATTTATAATACAAAATGCATGAGAATACCCGTGTGTCAGTACGCAATAGTTTATATGCTGCGTGTTACCAAAGTTTAGCTTTTTATGCGGTTCGGAAGCAAATTTTCCGTATTTCTTCGAAATTTTTAAAATATCAATAAAATTTTGCATTTTACCTAAATTAAATATTTCAAGCTTATTTCCTAATCCGTAGTATCAATGTGTATTTAACCCAAAAATATCTTCACTTTCAGGGTTTTTTTATCAAAAACCAAACCAAAAAGGCAACAAACTTATAGTAAAATTAAAGGTTTATAAGCATTCTATGCTAATAAAAAAAATCCCTCACGAGATCCCTCAACTAAGGGTTAACTTCCTTAGTTGACGGATCTCACGAGAGATTTTTTGTTAAATTATCTAATTTGCAAACTTAATTGTCAGTAGGGTTGTCAAACGCAACACTGTATTTGCAGGTTTTCGTGTGACTATCACTTTCCTTGATTTTATTTTATCTAAAATAATCTAAAACATGTTATTCGTAGCGTATTCTACGTATGCTGTACTGAAATATTAGATTTTTAGTCTTAAATAAAGTTATTTCTTTAATGACGATGATTTTTGAACGACGTATCTGCTTCGTTCCTCGGTGTTAGTCGTTTTTTTTAAAATACTTACTACTTCCTACATATACTAAAATGCTCACACAACGATGTTTATTGTAGCTGTTTTACAGGTAGGAAAACATATTTTCTCCGTTTCTGCTCTGAGACTGACAGGCGTACGCATCTATAATGAGCTGTGCCTTGCGGTGCTACTCGCGACTAAGAGAGTAAAAAGTAGCATATATGCTAGCTAGCTCCATGCCGATATTGTCGAAAAAGGTCCAGCAGTTTAAGCGTTGAAAGGTAATAAACATACAAACTCAATAATTTTCATGTTTATAATATTGGCAATTCAATATGCGGCCAACAATTACCTTTCTCTTTTTTTGTATCACAACTTAAAACGTATTTGACGTAAGAACCCCGTATCTAATGTCAGATGATGTCAAAACGAAAATGCCACCCAACTTCACATTCCAGAAGTCGGTTTAGTGTCACGTGTCTGCTGACTGGCTGTCACTTTGGTGTTATAATACCAAGATCCCGGCCAGTTTGTTTTCGGGCGTAAACTGGCTGGAAATAAGTGGTCATAATAACTGCCCTTAGCTGGATAAATGAGCCCGTTACGTGACTAGCCACTTATTGCCCTTGTTCTCAACGACTTGGAACTTCTATTGACTTATGTCCTCCTGGTACTTCCATATGTATACGAAACCTTTTCGGTTGTACTGGTTATCATATATACTAATCATTATATACTACGTCATTATATACTAATACGTCATTTTATACTAATATTATAAATGCGAAAGTGTTTGCAATGTGATAAGAGCGTCCGTGGCCTAATGGGTGAGACCTTTGGTTCGCACTCGAAGGATCTCGAGTACATAATATGGAATATAATTGCCGTAGGAGAGCCATGCTTTGGCACGAATAGGGGCGGCTCGACCGGAGTGTCACCACGGCCTCACAGAAAACTGGCGTGAAACGGCGTTATGCTGTGCTTCGTTCAGTGAGTGAGTTAACCGGTGGCCCAACTTCCCTATTCCCCTATTCCCATTCCCTCATAAATGCACACTTTCCCCCTAAATATAATAAAAAAGGCTATCCTGTCTGTTTGTTCAACTTTTTAGCCCAAACCACTGAAGCAATTTTGCTGAAATTTAGTATGGATATACTTTGAGCACCGGGACAATACAGATAAGGGTACTTTTATCCCGGAAAAATGTACGGTTCCCGCGCGATAACCGAATTCTGGCACAATGAGGTTTGCGGGCATCAACATGTTGTTTATATGGACGCTGTATATTATGTAGTATTTTCTTTAAACCTTAAGGAATAATACTGCATTTTTAACACAAATTTTTTTTTGGATAACACACAAATGCTTAACAGCGTCCATATATTATTTAATGGATTTGAAATGCAAAATTCAAGTTATTGATTTATGAGGAAGAGGATAATATATACAGCATTTACGGCGCGAAATAAATACTCTAGTGCCTGGGATATAGGATTTTAAGTGACAGTCTAGTTTTTGGTGTTCTCACAGCATTATCGGCCCAGTCTAGAAGTTCGAAAAGCTCAGTAAGTCTACGACCGTCCATGTGCGGGTTTTCTCACGTTGTTTTCCCATTCACTGTACGAGCAATTGTATTTTTTTACGATATCTATTCTGATGTGAAATTGCGGGAATGGGAATATGCGTGGTGACCGCAAAGGAAGATCTTCCGACCGGGCGAGGTGTTATGCTCGGCTACGCCGAAGCCCTCGTATTAATATTGCAGCTGTCATATTGTATAAAGCCGCCGAACTTCGAAATATTTAATAGCGCGATGCTGGATTATGGCGCTTATAATGGATATTGCCACGCCTCAAGTCGGGGTCGAACCTGCAGCCTTACGAGTGTGAAGTAGAATACTTACAATTTATAATTTTTCGAATAAAATAGTCCTTTAAAATCTAAATTGAGATATTTTAAATTGAAATACAAATGCGATCAAGCGTACTTCACTACATTGTCAGAGTGCAATCAGCTCGGAAGTTGCAATTGTTGAGCATGTAACAATAGCATAATCAAGAATATGGCGTTTGAAGTGTCCTTAATGAAGTTAAAGTTTTCATTCCAAAAACAAGAATTTCATAATGGTGCATTCATAATTTTATTGCGCTCGCATAACACGAGAATGCTATGTGACGGAAAGGTCGGCCAAGCTCGAGTTGGACTCGTGCACGAAGCGTGCGCCATCTAGCATCGAAAAGGAAGTGGCAAAAACACGTTTGTTGTATGAGATAAATAATTAATTTATTTTGTTTTTAGTACTTGTTGTTGTAGCGGCAACAGAAATTAATTTTTAAAAATTTCAACTCTCTAGCTATAACTGTTCTTATGATACAGCCTAGAGACGGACAGAAAGATAGACGTACAAACGAACAGACGGACAGACATCAAAGTCCTAGTAATAGGGTCCCGTTTGTACCCTTTGGGTGCGGATCCCTAAAATCATGCCTCTATTTAACTGAAATCAGTTCTATTCAACCACGCGAGCATATTTACTCGCTGTAAGCGTGAGTATGAATACTAATTCATTTTCCTTTGTAATTGCCTTATTCCATACAAAATACATAAACACATGTACATCTGGTTGCACAAATTACGACCTTATGTTTATGAGAGTTGGGTTCAGAGTTGGTGAAGAGCAAATCTTCCTGTCTGCGCGTACACGCCACACTCTGCGTGCTATAATATACTATGTTACCAACAATAGAGTGAAAAACAGCATTGTTATTTATTATTTAAATACGGAGGGGTTATTTAAATACTTGTACTGATATGTTAAAAGTCCGTGGCCTAGACGTTTGATTGGCACTCAAGAGGGTGCAGGTTCAAGCCCCGGTGGAGGCGTATACCAATGAGACATTTTCCGATCTCAAGTATTGCTCATTGCCGAGGGAGAGCCATGCTTCGGCATGAATGGGCTGGCTAGACCGGAATGATCCCACAGCCTCCCAGAAAACTGGCGTGAAACAGCGTTTTGCTGTGTTTCGTCAGTTAGTTTATCGGTGGCACAACTTCCTTAATCACCTATCCCTATTCCATCATAAAGGTCGGCAACGTACTTGTGACTCTTCAAATGTCACAAGTGTCCATGGGCGACGGCAGTTGCTTTCCATTAGGTAACCCTCGCCCCCTAAATTTTAAAAAGACCAATAAGACATATTCCGATCTCAAGTACATTATACGGAAGCTCGTACGGTGAAGGAAAAGATCGTGAGAAAACCCGCACATAGTTGTACAATAAGGGAAGTTGAAACAGAGCCAGATTGCGTATCTAAGGGTATATATACTAAGGGTAAGAATTTATTGTTGTCAGAGCTCTATATTGTATTGTACTGAGATATAAACATGATATGTATCATTAAATCATTAATTTCATAGCTTAATTACTAAATTCTATGTTCCAGGAATAGAAATATTAAAACATGAAAGGTTTGAAAGTCATATCGCGTTTCACTTAACGATATTTAATTTGAAATTCCGCTCAACTCGTGTTTATTGTTAAAGTTTATTTTGACGCTATTTGAAGCGCTCATAAAATTTATTTCGCCCCATGGAGAGAAAATGGCGCTTATATTTTTGTCCATAACAATTTAACAAATTCGACGAAACCTTTCGAGAAAACGTAGAGGGTCTTGCGCTTTGAATAGTTAATCTTGGACTCGGAAGTAAAAATTCATTAAAACATTCTCTACATAATTCCTGTAGCATCCAGTGGCATTACTACAAGGTGGCAAGCCGACAAAATGCCACAGGTCCCCAGCCGGGAGGGGCCCCGATCAGCTCCCCTAGACAAGTGGCAAGCGATTATTTTTTACAATAACCGCTTGACGTGTTTTTGTATTGGTTTGACATAGTCTAACGAAAGCGTTTTTGCCACGGGCCTCGAACGGTATAGTTCGAGGCCCGTGGCTAGGAGGAATATTTAGCTATTAGGACAAACCAAGCGGTCAAAACGCCGTATCTCGTACAGCGCGTTTGCCACTATTGGCTACCGCCACGTGCGCAGGGCTATACACACGCCTATGGAAATGACATAAGCGTTTCCATACATTTTTGTTTAGCGATTCTACAAAGAAGCAAAAACCTTTAAGTCTTGGCTAGGCCTCAAGGCTTAAACCTCAAATTTCGCAGGTAGCAGACGAGTCAGGTAGCACAAAATCGGCAGGATATCCTGCGTATATTGAAATGAAACAGCAGCGTAGCAGATCAAGTGCCACGAGTGCACTCCAGCCAAGCAGTACGAGGGTACTGTTTGTCTGACAAGACCAGTTATTGCCACAGTTGCCCGCAAAACTCGAGGCGTAGACCGTAGGCCGGCACAGGGCACTTACCGGGACAGGCTTGTTGCGATCATCGAGCATAGTGTCCGTGACGGAGACTTGGCCATCGCGCAGCACTGGCACCAGTGACATATGGTAGGCACCGACGATGCGCGGCGGACCCCAGCGGCATCGGATGAGCAACTCCAGGATGAGAGTCTCCCCATGCTGTAGCGGACAGGCCAACGGCCATTCGAAACGCTGGAACAATAGCAGTCGTCAATGATCCTGGCTGCTGCAAAATAAATAAAAGAAAGGAACAGACACACAGGAAATCATAAAACTGAAAAAAATACAGTCCCTACAGACAGGTTTCATTTTCATGTCCAACTATTATCTAGATCGTCCGTAAATGACGTCCGATAATTTGTTTTCAGCTATATTCTGGGATGGTGAAGGCACATCTATCAGGACCGAACGAGCTGAATGCGGTGAACAAAACGAATATTAAAATTCGATATTTGAAATCGAAAACGAACCGTTTGCTGTTAGAGTCAATGAGGGATACACTTCGATTCCCGCAGATCTATGAGATGAGCGTTTGAAGTTAGAAATACTTTAGTATACGATGATAAAAGATACGATTGAATTTCCTTACATTGAGGAAGATTTAAAAGTTTTTTATTTTTTTTTCTAAAGTTTTCTGTATCCATTTGCTTATCTGGCGGCCAATTTTTCGGGGAGGCGGGGGGCTGAGCGGGTATCTACACTATCGGTGGCAAACCCGCAACTCCACTGGGCCAAAATTCGTTTGTTGTGCGGGAACCAGCCCCCTGGAGACGGGTAACCTTATCTGATGTAAAAGAAGAGGGTAACTAACAGCGGACTTTATGGAATTTAACCCCCAGAGTTTTCAAATTTTCCTTAGGGGTTCTTTTTAGGAGTTACTTTAAATGATTATTTTATTGTCATTCAAAAACTTTATTGTAATGGTTATCTTTTTGAAGCCACGCGGACGTAGGCGCTAGCAAATAATAAACTAAACCGGTAAAAAAATGTACATAACGCGGGAACCGTAGACTTTCCCGAGATAAAAAGTATCCTATATGTTGCCTAGACCTAATAGCTATTAAACAAAAACAGATTTATTCAAATCCGTCCAGTATTTCCTCAGATTAGCGAGTACAAACAGGCAACTTGGTTTTTGTCGATATGTGCTCTATTATTTTTCCTTAGCACCCCCACATTGATTATTATTTTGTAAAAATATTAAATGTACAGACACTCCAATTTTACTGTTTTATTATATGTATAGATTATTTATAACCAAACGTTGCATTGCTTCGCTACTTGGTAATATTTTCTAATGCCCGGGTCACACTAACGTCGTCATTACATGAGGATGACCTACTCCGTTCTTTATACTCTCTACCTTACATTATTATTATGAAACATTTAACTTCCCGGCTCTGTGCGAGCGTAAGGAAGCGAGCAACAGAGAGTAAACACTACTTAGTGTTCTCGATATTGCCATTTTGTAAATAATACAATTAAATTCTGCCATCTCATTTCTGGCTTTTGTTTATAATATTAAGTGTAAACCACCTAAACGCTCTCCATTTATCATTAACATTTTGTTTTTGTCATGTATAGAGACTGTAACAACACATTGTCAAGTGTTCACTTTAAATTTATGTTATGTTTTCATCTCATCTCACTTCCATCAATCACTTTGTCGCGTGCTATATTTCACCTGTCATTGGAAATCATTTTAAATTACCATTGTTTGTTTTCTTCTCTTATGTATCAGATGATGTTCTGTTGGTGAATCTAAATAAATAAATAAATTAACAAGAGATAGGCAATCTATGCAGGGTGTAGGAACGATGATGAATATCTTTGAGGTGTGTTTGAGTTTTATACTGATTGAGGCTAACGACTGGCTAAGCCAGAGCCGGTGCTGGAGCCGTATAAATTTTTTAAAATGATTTGTACGGCTATCTCTCTGTCAAGCATAAGACACAAAAAAAAAAACCAAAACCTCTATGACAGTGAGTGGTAGAAACTTTGTTTATCACGACTAAGTTTTAAAGATTCGCCTAATTCGTCCGCCTTTTTTCTTCTGAAAGATAATGTTCGGAAAGATAATGTTCGGAAAAGGAAACGGAAACATTCTCACGGAAACTCCTGGCATTTTTAACAGAAGTTTCCGAAATCGGGAACTAATCCGCTCGGAATCTCATCGTGAATCTGGGGTGTGGTGGAAAGCAACTGCCGTCGCCCATGAACACTCTTGACATCCGAAGAGTCGCAAGTGCGTTACCGGCCTTTATGAGGGAATAGGGATAGGGGATTAAAGTTGGGCAATGTACGCAACCAATGTAGTATCAATACATTAAAAAAGATATTATTCATTATTTTTTTTAATATGATTTCAGCTTTGTAAATTTACGTAAACCTATATGTTATTTCTGTTCAGTGTTCGTATTGTTTTAAGCTTTCGTAAATTACGACGCTACGTCTGCTATGTCGGTTCCGATGCAGTGGACACGCAGCTTTAGTATTTAAAAAACATATAAACTATACTATAAACTATATGTTATTTCTGTTCAGTGTTCGTATTGTTTTAAGCTTTCGTAAATTACGACGCTACGTCTGCATTGTCGGTTCCGATGTAGTGGACACGCAGCTTTAGTATTTAAAAAACATTTCCAATACAACGAGTGGCTTTTAGGATAGCGGGTCCCCGGATTAAAAACTTTTAATTTGAACGATTGCGAATTGCTAACTTTAACCCTTTATTTTTAGTTATTGGTCTTTTTGACTTACGTTTTATTTTAAGTATCTAAGACCTAGTTAAGTAAATTATATAAATTATGAGATTTTTTGTTATCAACTCAGCAACATAACTAAACCACATAGGGGTAGGAGGAGTTGTTAGTTTTGTGACATCACATTACAAGTTTCATAAATTTAATGTCAAATTAATGGAACCTCGCCCACTAGCCATCATCCGATTCGTCCGAATCGTTCGCTGTCAGTCAATGAGGGCTTGAATTCGATTCCTTCGGTTCTGGTAGATGTGACATTATAATATTTAGGGCCTGTTTCACTGTTTACTGATAAGTTTTGGATGGTCTATCCGCAACTTTGACAGACGTTATACGGAGAATCTGTTGTGGATAGCCTCTCAGAAACTTTATCAGTAAGCGGTCAAACACTTAGTATATTAGATAATTAATATAATAACTTACCTCATTAATGAAAATAACCTCCTCGTGATCAAGAAGAGCACATGAATTTTTAATGTCACCTGCAATCAATATGAACGTTATAACGACAATTATAACAAAACTATACATTTATACAACAAAAATACAACACCACATGCTAATATTCATGTATGTTTTGTATTTGTTAATGTACTTGTATTAAATTTGATAATAATACTATATTTGTGTAAAACACAAACAAACTACAAATGAGAGAACAAAAGCTACGAAATGATGTATTTTCGCTTTGCAGACTCCAGTAAATAAATCCCATTATCAGTGGCGTTACTACAAGGTGGAAAGCCGGCAAGTGCCACGGGCCCCCAGCCGGAAAGGGCCCACGATCAGCCCCCATAGACAAGTGGCAAGCGACTATTTTTTACGATTATCGCTTGACGTGTTTTGTATTGGATTGACATAGTGGAACGAAAACGAATTTGCCACGGGCCTCGAAGGGTATAGTTAGGCTACTGCCTATTATTCTATTATAAATATCAAACGTGAAAACTTATTTGTTTGGATATGTTCAGGGCTTAGCTGCTATAAGGATTCTGATGTAATTAGATTTTCAGTTACAGCAGACTTTGATAGCGATAGGTGGCTTTTATTCTCATTAAATGCTCTCGAAAGATTTTTAATTCTATGCAGGCAGAGCCTTGAGTAAAAACTACTATGAAACTGTTTATAAAAGTAATTATTAAATTCACAAATTGAAATATAACATACTAACGAACTCAAAATTATTCAGATGAAATTATTCTAAATATTATGTACTTGCAATATTTATTCAAAACGCGTAGCAACCTTCCTTACTTTTATAATATTGTCATGCTCAAAGACTGATTCTTGGCCTAATTTGGTTTTCCTTTTAACGGAATTTGTATGAAATTGTGTTGATGAAAGAAGAAAAATAATATACACTGTTCAAAGGCATGATTTTCTTATGAATTCAGAGCTTAAAAGTTATTGGTAACATGAGCTTGAGTTAATGTTAATGAATTAAATAAAAAAATATTATATGTTTTATGTACATACAAAGCAACACATTGTGAATTATTATTTATATATTAATTTACACATTTTGCGTCTCAAGAAAAGCAGTTCTTTAACCCCTTTCACGCATACGGTCGACGTGCCGTGCTGTGCCCGTGTTCATGTTCTTGTATAGTTATAGAAGTCCATACATTACCAACGTATTTCTAGTATGCAAGCACGGGCGACACACGGTCGTCGCACGGTCGCCGTGCCATGAAAGGGGCCTCTACATGCTTTTTAACATATTCATGCGAACTTAGTAAAGTAGATGCTGGCGTAAGTACCTTGGGTATAAAGGGCATACCCTTGCATATTTTGTGAAATAAGTAATTAATGTGTCTCTTTTTTTTTTTTTCATAAAAATCATATCCATAAAGCGTTAACGCTTGTCTGGATTACTAATGACCACAAAATGAGTGTGCCAAAAACAATATTATAATTATTAATTTTAAACAACGATATTCAGTATAAAGTGTCACGATGTTAATAAAATT
The DNA here is from genome assembly GCA_026546445.1 of Cyclargus thomasi. Taxonomy (NCBI): domain Eukaryota; kingdom Metazoa; phylum Arthropoda; class Insecta; order Lepidoptera; family Lycaenidae; genus Cyclargus; species Cyclargus thomasi. The sequence goes on from JAOTAV010017399.1 coordinate 13,289, forward strand.
CCAATGCTACACAAGTCCCTTATTTATAGGAATATCCAAAAGCTTAAATATTTTTTAGCGGCCCCTTTTGCTATAAGGGACCTTTTCTTCCCCTCTTTCTGAGGAAGAGTCATTTTTTTACAATCATAAATTTTTACATGTGGGTATAAAGTTTTTTAAAATGTAATTTACAAAGTTTTCATTTACATTTAGTTTAAACAAGTTACAACTTACAAACAACTATTTTTAAACGGTTACCCATTTTGTTATCATTTGAATATAAATAACATATATTAATGCATGGGCTTAATGGCACTAAAAGCTTACTGTCAGTACATATTAAAACTTTTAAAGAGCTTAAACATTTCAACAGTTTACCACAACACGTTCATAGGTATATGTTATAATTATCTTATGTGATTTATATTTATAGAATATTAAACTACTGAAATTTAGAACAAAATAATGATAATTGATTTCATTTGCGTGCCTGTTTGTAACTGAACTGCTATCAAACGACCAGATTTGCTGAAACTTTTCTGTGTTTTGAAGGGAACTTTAGAATGGTTTAGATCCTCATACCAAGCGTAAGAGCTAGGCGAGAGCTTCAAAGCTTCAAAAGCTTACGGCCAATTATCGCGAAGCAGGTAAAAGCTTAATTTGGAATTGAATTTCTTAGCTTAGAAGCCTTTGAAGGGTCTGGGCTTTCTAAGTTCGATCGTTGCGATTCATTTCACACGATGTAGCACAAACTAATAAATAAATGAAGTAAGTTTTATTGCAATATATTAAAAGGAAGATTGCTTTATTTCATACCAGCATCTATCTTTACAAACACAGGAAATATTACACATTTGTTTGGCATATACATGACGCTATCACTGTCGGCCATCGCTTGCTTAGCAAAGCTTCAAAAAATTCCAGGCCAATTTCAAGCCAGCGCTGGCTATTCCTCGTGTTGGCCATCAGTGCTGGCTTCATGAAAACTGCGTACACGCCCTCGTAAGAGATAGTATGAAGACTGCAGTAGATAGTTTTGTATATATGATGATCAATGTTGCACTATTTTATATAATGTTCTCAAGTTAAACAAAACACATTTATCCACATTATAAATAAATATAAGCGTTTCAAGACCAACAGAGAGGAAACAGTAACCATTGATCAAGGCGACTTCAATTTTACGTTTCGTTTACACGATCGGCAGTTAACTTTTAATAATAATTAATTAGAATTTCAGACTTTACTAGACTGTGAAATTGCCAAAGAAATATGAAAAGTTGTAATTCAAGAGATTAATCGTCGTTGAAGTTCTAACACCACGTAAGTCAGTTTTTGGCTATTTCGTCATTTTTTCGAAAACGCATCGTTTAAGTTAATCAGGAACTCGTGTCAGCTAACAAAAACTTGTGCATTTTTTTAATTGTAAAATCTTATTAGTATAGTGATCTGTACAAAAATTCAACCGTTTTGCTCTCCTGAAAAGTTGCTACTTTTGACTTACGTGGTGTTGGAACTTCAACGACGAAATGTACGTCGAGGAAATTGATTATCAGCCAGTTGTTAGCCAGGAGTTACTATGTTGTTATGCCACTGTTGAGAGAGCAATATAACAGCCAAGCTGTGCGAGTCTCCGTCTGTCTTACGAATTTTCAATCAGACCACATACTTTGACGTTAGTAATTTTTGACCCATTCAAACACAACGACGCTTTTGGATCAATATTGAAAACAACCGTAAAACAACCCAGAATTCCTATTTAGGTAATATAGCATGTTTTAGTAACAAATAAAAAAGTTTAAAAAAACACGAACAACGAAAGTTTCACGACTTCATCGTAGAGAATGATAATTGAAAATGTAAATTCTCAGATCACAACTGAAATAAAATAATTACAATGATTTGTGAAAAGGGTTTTTCGTATACCTCTCCTTCCGTTTTCCAACGCAATTAAGGAAACGGTGAAACTATTTTCACATTAAAATTTCACGCAACATTTGACGAAGGAAAGACAGAGAAGGGTTTGACAAATTGACTTTTATTATTTATTTTGTTGTATCATTCCCAACTGTCAACAGAAGTAATGGTTTTCGCGCGTATCGAGTTTACTGTAAAATTTTTACCCGACTGCGCCAGGAGGGTTATGTTTTTCGAGTGTATGTATGTTTGTATAATTGTTAGGCACGCTCTTGATGAATTTTAGCTTATGATGTTTCGTTAGATTCGTCTCGATAGCGATACTTGGTACATGAAAAAATCATAAAATCAAATTCGCGGATTTCGAAGTCAAAATCGTGAAGTTGCAAAAATTTTTTCGCCTATTTAGGTCGAGTAGAGTATCAAAATGAAGAGCTTTAAAAAGCCATTTAAAAATAAACATATAACTTGATGTTTTAATTGCAATAGTTGGTCCTGCAGTCGACTGGACAAAAAACAGAAAACTGTTTTTTGGACATTTAGCTTGTTAATTTTTTTTTTGTGTAACTGTAACGCGTCGACGCGCGTGAAAATGTTAAATTTGCTGTAGCCGACAAACATAAACTAAACTAAAACTCGTGCTTAAGCGAGCGCCGCTTTGTTTTCAGAGGTGCTTTAAGTTATACTAATAAATTACTTTAATCAAATTTCGGAATCCGGAAAATCCTCTTTCCGAAATTTCAAACAGGAACAAAACCGGCCCCTGATTCGGGATGCGATTCCGCGCGGAAATGGAAACGTTCTCACGGAAACTCCTAGCTCTTTTAACAAAAGGTTCCGAAATAGGGAACGATTCCGCGCGGAATCACATCGTAAATCAGGGGGCTTGTTTTTTGAAATTATAATAATAACTTCAACGCCGGTTTCGGCGTGGGAGTAATTTTATAGTGCTCAAGTGTGTGCGCAATACAAAGGAGCACTCTCCCTTCCTTTACGTCTTGTTTACACGTATTAAGTAGATAAGTAGTTAACTAAGTTTTAACTTAATTTTAAGTCATTTAACTTCATGTTAACACAAAATTTAGTTGCAAATGGTAAGTTAAATGACTTAAAATTAAGATAAAATTTAGTCACCTACTTATCTACTTAATACGTGTAGACAAGACATTACACCCATCGCCCAGTGTGACGGATAACCGACCCGACTGGCGAGAGATCAGGCGCAGGACCGACTTTACATGCCCATCCGACGCATGGATCATCTCACTTGTCAGACAATCAGGTGATCAGCCTGCATTGTCTTACCAAACTTAGAAATAACATGTTTCCAACGCGGGAATCGAACCACCACGATCTCCGAGTGAGGAGCCGAGCTCTGCACCACTAGACCACGGAGGCGTTTCGAAATTAGCAAGTGTATAAGCGACAGAAAAAATACGACTTCTTGATAATATGTATTATGAAGGTAGTGGTGACGAAATGATAGTTGAAAAATACTTTCATGGAAATTATATTCAATTATAATGATATTTGAAATAATATAGATTAATATGAATAATTATCGTGTATTAATATTCAACAATTTCTTTTCAATGTCTGACTGCCGATCGTGTAAACAAAACAACACTAAAGGAGCGCGTCCACTGCACCGGAATCGATGCGAACGGAGCGGACGCGACGAGGCGTCGTCATTTTCAAAATACCGATGGGGTGCGTACACTGCATTCGGATTCAGCATCGGCAATTTCGTACATAAAGACGTCTATCAAAATGTCAATATGTCAAAAAATCATAGAGTAAAGAGTTGTAAAAAACAATAATAGTATAAAAAGGTTTTTAAAGAAGTTTATATATGTAAACTTCATACTTAAAGCACATCGCAAATACGTGGAAAATTAAAACGTCAGAATTCGAATGAAGCGTTCACTTCGGATGACAACCTCTGGGAAAATACCTGTCTCTGGGACAGAATTCACGATCTAGCCCCCCCAGACAAGTGTCAAGCGATTAACGTTTACGATAATCGCTTCGATTGTTTTGTATAGGATTGACATATTCGAACTCGGCTAGACCACGTGACTTTTTATTCGTCTACGTCAATCCTATACAAAAACTCGCTTGACACTTGTCTAAGGGGGCAGTGCACGCAGTTCCATAGAAATCAATACAAAGCAACAAATCCATCCGCTCGGATTCCGGTGCAGTGCACGCGCACCTTTAGTATACACCATTCACACAAACGTCTCTGTACGTACGTAACGTACATAGTTTTCTTTTGGGTTTCTGGTCTTCAACGTAATTCGGTCTTATATAATTAAATAGACTGCTGCTGGCTATTTTGTTGCCTGACAAAATATCAATTGATTATTTTCTTAGACCGGCCGCAAAAGCCCTTTTTCCGTATTAGTTTTCCGAATTCGTTCACAACAGAATGTAGTGAATGCGAAATTCTTTTTTCAAATTCGTCCCGCTGCTGTCAACGAATTCGGAAAATAATACGGAAAACGTACGTGTGCGGCAGACCCTATACTTTATACACAATTTCCGCATTCGGAAACCACCTGCGCGGTTTTTGGACAACGCAAAACGCGTTCATAAGATATTAGCTATAAAATTTATCAATGCCAAGTAAGAAAGGCATTTTTAAATATAATCACAAGACTCCAGAAAAGTTATTATAATATTTTAGCAAAGGGATCACCCATGAAGTACGTCGCAAGCAAAGGGAAGGGAAGGGACTGTAGGGAACGGGTGGACAAATTTTGTAACAAGAGGGGGTGGGGGTAGCATCTGTCGGCGGGGTTTGAGATATCGCGACAAAATTGCTTTGTTTCGGCTTTCCCGGTTGTAGAAAACAAACAATCTTTTTAATGTATCCTGCATTAACTTTTATTTTTCCTTAATAAGCTTGTAAAACTTACAACTTGTTAATATAAAGTAAATATTTAAAAAAAATATATATCCCGGTACATGGTGTGGATATCACTATCGATTGTACGTACAATCGGAGAAGTTGAAACAGATACAGATCACGGATCTAAGTAATTTGGTTGGGTTATGGCAAACTCGTCCGATTTCAAATGTACCATATTATTACAATGTTAATTTGAAATGAGAGGGGCTTACAAAAAGTGACCACCTGTCACAAGGGGGGGACGGTCTAAAAATCAGGTTTGTGTGACGTACTTTATGAACGGTCCCAAAGTATAATAATTCCTACATTATATAAAATTTGTTATAAATTTATGCTTCTAATTATATCTAGAGTGCTTTTCAGGGGCTCAGTGCTTTTTCATGTAAAAAGTTTTATCTGATATACGGATAATGGAAACGGGTCATTTATTAGCTCCCTTCGTGTGATGTTTTTACCATAATTGTAATAATGATACATAGCATCTATATCATAGATAAGTGGTGTTTAGACTTAAGTCCATAACTAATAATGTAATCCGATATACTAATCAAAATAATATCTGAAAATCTTGAGAACGCACTATTGGTTTTAAGTTTTTTAAAACTTCAAAGTATACTATCTATTTAAATATATTTGCGTGACATGTTGTCGTGTGTAAATATAACTCAAGTGAACACAGTTTTCCCCTAGTTCAGTAATATATAAGGGATATTAATGACCTTAAAAAATCCGCAAAAATTGTGTAAAAAAACTTCGCGTGGACGAAATCCGAAAATAACCATTCTTATTTAATTGTGACATGGAGTTTTGACATTACATTCCGTAATGACAAAGTATTCCTTCCCGCGCAGTGAGAACCTTATTTCTTATATTCATAAACAATCAAAACCACTAATGCGTTCCAAATAAAACAAATTAAAAAAAAATAAAAAAAAACATCCACATAACTGAAAAATAATTTGCCAATTGTAATAAATGTAATATCTAATACTCAGTACTCTTTGCTAGAAGCATCTTACAAGTAACATTTTAAATTTACCTCATAGTTAAATATCAGATTTTATATAATTTTATACAGTAAAAGTGTTTTTCTATACTCTTAGACTTTGATTTTGGTGATATAATGCAAAATCGCTTCGAATAAAGTACGTACATTCGCAGCAGTTAATAAGCAAGTAACATTATAAAATTCGCATCGCAAAAATGTTAAAAGTTAGCTTGTACATACAGAACACTGATTTTAATGCAAAGTATAAATATTTAAATATAATACTGGTCGTTTATATAAATACATAGATATAATAAAATTTTGAACAGCCGAAATACGTCTGCTAGAAAATCAAAGTAATCAAAATTAACGAAACAAAGAAAAACACTTTAAAACAATCAAACTCACCCCTGAAATCGACACGTAGGAACTTTTCGTTTTTACATTTCAAAACTTTTATACGATTCACGTGTAGCAACAATGACATAATTTACTTAAGACGGACACATTTCAAGTAATTCGCTGGCAACATTATTCCGAGAGGGGAGATTTTCCCGCAAAGAGCGCGGCGGTACCGAGGGCGGATGGCTACAGAATGGGCTTGGGCGGCTCCGGCGAAGCCTTATATACCCTCCCCGCACCCCTCACTCCTCCCAGGACCTGAGCCTGACTATTTTCACTCATGTTTCTGTCATACATTCGCAGCTGAAAACATAAAATTTAAATCATTTTCGTATTCGGTTTACCTTTAAGCTTGGGGGTCAGTGCGGCGAGGGGGAGGGTTTTTCCGCGTTTTTCTCGGGTTTGCGGCACCGTGCGTGAGTTTGGCATGGCTTCGCGGAGTACCGGAGATTGTTTCGCTTTATCTTATATGCTATCCGACACGACAGACGTCGTCCTGTCATGACTCTTACCATCTATAAGAATTGATGTAAACAATCCAGTTTTTCAAGTTAGACCCTACAGCGTAAGGAGTGAAAATTAAAAAAAAAGACTCAATGGTAATCGACATAGTGATCTGTCAATGCACAGTCCAAAGTCCAAACCACTGGACAGATCGGCCTGAAATAGCATGCATGTAAAGTTATAAATGTCAACGACGTGGGCATCCGCTAAAAGAGGATTTTGATAAAATATAAACAATTAAAGAAATACGAGAGTAAAGTTCGTTTTTTTATGATATTTAGTAGGCAAGCGAGCAGACAGGTTACCTGATCGCCCATGGAAACTTGTGACATCAGAAGAGTCGCAAGCGCGTTGCCGGCCTTTTTGAGGGAATAGGGAAGGGGAGAAAGTTTGGCCACGCACCGGTAAACTCACTCACTGAACGAAACACAGCACAACGCTGTTAAACGCTAGTTTTCTGTGAGGCCGAGGTGCCGCTCCGGTCGAGCCGGCCCATTCGTGCCGAAGCATGTCTCTCCGCCGGCAATGAGCATCCGTGACATACTTGAGATGGGAAAATCTCTCATTGGTACACGCCTCCACCTGGGTTTGAACCTGCACCCTCTTGAGTGCGAACCAAATACGGCTATACAGAGAGTGAGATAGGGACTTAGACTAATCGTATAAAATTCAAATTGCCCAAGCAGGCAAAGTCGGGGCACTTTACCCGTTCTTCACTTTTTTGTAACAATCGACGACAAATAATTTATAGCATTAAGTTAGTTTAAGGAGTTTGTCTATCACCTTGTATCACCATCATCATCTCGTGGCCGGGAGCATGTACTAGCTGACACGTACGATGATTCTACAGAATTTCTATGTATTGTGCGGCAAGGTACATGTTGTCGGACAGTTCGCAACAAGCCGTCATACCGCGCATTCATTACATTAGCAATTAGCATTTTCGTCAACATACGTTTACTATTTCAACAAGGACTTAGCATTTATCACATCAACAATAGGGTGTAGTCGAATAGCAGTTTCACCCTCTTTGACTTTGACTGGCAACAATTGGGACGAATCGGACAATTCGGCGGGCACGAGATTCCATGACATTTTAATCTGAGAGCTAAAAGGAAGTGTTGAGTTAGTATTTGTGGCAAGCTGAAACCTTGTCATATAACTCTCCTATTACACCCCAAAGGCCTGGACCTGGCTGGCGAGAAGCGGGGCCTACACTACATTTTACCTAAAGTAAAAAAAAATGTTCCATAAATATATTTGAGACAATATGTACTTTTGTATGTTGTAGTTAAATATTTAAAGAACAGAGAACATGATAATTCAGATGATTTAGTAGGGGCCTTAACATTGCCAGGCGCGTGCAAAAATAGTTTGCGAAAATTGCTTGCAAAACTATAAAAAAAAATTTTTTTTTAGTTTTTTTAACCCCCGCTGGCTGGTGAGCCGCCAGATCCGGAGTTCCGTATTGGGGTGATAGGTGACATACATTACAAAGTTTCTTGACACAAATACCTACTCAAAAATTGCTACCAGATCTCGGTTTATTTCATAAACCGAATTCTAAAATTTATTTTCTTCGTCGCGTTCGTCTTGGTCCTGAATTTCTGATGGATATGAATTTACCATCAGATAGAATTATTGTTATATTCTAAGTAGGTTCTGCCGTGGGGTAAATCATTTTGATGACATTATTTAACACGGGCAAAGACACAGGTAATAGCTAGTATCTAACTAACGCAGCCTTACAAATGTTGTTGTAGATTGCACATCAAGCAGAAGATTTCATTCCAAATTCTTCGAAACTGTATACCAGCATTGACGTACAATATGAAGGACCTCGTTTTATTTGTTTTGAGAGCCTCCTCTCTCCCGTGAGGCCTTGGAAGGGTAGGAATTTTTAGTATGTTTACCTCCTAACTAATCCAAACAAACTTTCCCTACTTACATTATAAATGCGAAAGTGTGTATGTTCGTTATTTCTTTATGTTAAAACGTCTGGAGGGTGAAATTTAACATGAAGTAAACGTCCTGGACTAACACGTAAGCCACTAAGTGAGATAATACTGCGAGAGATTTTCGAGAATTCCTATATAAGGATAAGGAGAGACCCTGGAGGTCGGGATGGGAGGGGGCCCATTGCTATCCGTCTTATTTGACCAATCCGCAATATTTTTTTAGGTTCTATATATATATTTGATTTTCTAAACACGCGCGTTTAAGCGGCAACGTACCTGAAATTCTTCACCAAACCCGTTTGCTCGTTTACCCCCTTTTCTTATAAAAAACCTAGTTGTTGCTGCAGACCGCGGAACTCCTCATGGGCGAGACAACTCGCACTTGGCTAATTTTTACGTTAGGGAACCCTTATCAAAGCCATACATACGCCCGTGGATGATACCAATTAGTCAAAATAAACGCGATGGGCAACGCAGGGACTTCGTCCAGCCCAAAAGTCCGCTCTCGACGACTGTGACATCTCGAGTATGGGGCGTCTATGTCCACGAATGCGCACTTTCACAACAAATAATTAATTCATAACTCGGAATCTATCCCCGAGTTGGGAATTCACTCAGATATCTTTCCTGTAGATATCGTTTACATCTGGGATTTTATATTTACTACATTTATATTAAAGTCTTGTATTTTCCTTCCACTAAACTACCTATCTCTCAAAGGGGAATTTTTCTATCGAGTATGTTCCGCTTGAACCGAGGTGGAAATTGCAACAGAACCAGTTCGGAATATGTAAGCCGGAACTTAGATCCGTAATCTGGCTGTGTTTCAACTTCACCGATTGAACTTCTTTTTGCATACCTTTAAAGACCAAGTGGAAGAAGCGGATAATCTAAAAGTTGCCGCTTGTGTGCATAAATCTTGAAAACGATTTCAAATTCGTGTGTTTTATGTATAGAATTAGCTCGATAATGAAGTAGATAAGATTGATTTGTATATTTTATGTATAGAATTAGCTGGATAATGAAGTAGATAAGATTGATTTGTATATTTTATGTATAGAATTAGGTGGATAATGAAGTAGATAAGACTGATTCGTATATGTTATGTATAGATTTAGCTCGATAATGAAGTAGATAAGACTGATTTGTATATTTTATGTATAGAATTAGCTCAATAATGAAGTAGATAAGATTGATTTGTATATTTTATGTATAGAATTAGCTCGATAATGAAGTAGATAGGACTGATTTGTATATTTTATGTATAGAATTAGCTCTATAATGAAGTAGATAAGATTGAGTGATTTTATAAATTATTGATTTTTTTAATATAGTTTATTGAATGTTGAATATGACCGATTTATATTATTAATTTTACTCTATACTATGTTTATTGCATGATTTTTTTAAATGTAACATGATATCTTTAAATAAAAATTATAAATGTATGTTGTCACAGTACTTATAATATTATTATTGTTAATTAAGTTTGACGATGTGTATAATTGTTATGACTTCAGTTTTATTGTGATAAGTTTTTAGAAAGTACCATCTTTTTTCGAATTGCATTATTTTGTTGTCTGTAATAATTACATTTATTTATTTATTTTTAAAGTATATTAGTAAAAATATTTTATTTATTTATAAAGGTTATTAAACCTTTATAAATAAATATATTTAAAAATTATGGCAGTAAAATTGTGTAATAGCTCAAACTTGCAAAATGTTAGTTATGTTATGCAAAAAGATATTCAATTTTTGAGTTTGAGTCCCGAGAAATGACCAATTAAATTGGACACGAAAAAGATTAGCGACAACGGTTTTTTGAGAAAGAAGTATTTATTTGTATTAAGAGTTTAGGTGCCCCATTACCTAATACTTAAGTTTCTTTACAAACTAGACCTCCTTAGCAAATGACGACGTCACGGGTCAAGAGAGTAAGTTTAAAACACTAATGAGGAAGATATACGAAATATGTCAACGACTAAATAACTTGTGCTGAAATCTGCGCGAACAAAACTTTATGATGTCCGCAACTCCGTTACGTTTGAATTCTTTTTGGAATAAAAAGTCCCGTGCTCCTGAAACTCAATCTCAATGCCAAATTTCGGCAAAACGGGCTCAGTTGTACGGACGACGGACGAAGAGGTAGCGACGGACAAACACTTTCGCGTTTAACGACGTAGTTATGCAGGTTTTGGTTTGTGAACCATTTTCGAATCCGCTTGAATACCTACAAACAAATCATCAGAATCCTTTCAAAATATTTGGGAGAAGTTCAGTTACAAACACACACACACACACACACACACACACACACACACACACACACACACACACACACACACACACACACACACA
>JAOTAV010017410.1:0-24311 GCA_026546445.1 Cyclargus thomasi
CATTGACGGATTTTGAGTACGTCAGTGTGACCACTTTTAAATCACTCGTGACTCGATATACCAAAAACGTTGCTATACTTTAGTATTTTTATTAAAATCTACTAAACCATATTTTAGCTTCTACCAAAAATTTCCTTTAATTATATGTATTTTACGTGGTTAAAACTAAAATAAAAATGAGTTTATATAGACTGCCTTCATTATCTTTTTAAAATGGTTTAGTATATATTATTATTTAATATACCTACTATAATCAACAAATTATTTTGGACTACCTACTAAATCGTTATTCAACCACGTACCAAAAAGTAGAAATCTACTAAACGTGGTTACACAGCACTACTAAATGTGCCAGCTTTATAAAAAGATCCCGGGAGGCGTCGACTGAGCACGAACATGAAAATGGCTACCAAGGACAGAAACCACCACGTCCTCAAACTTGCGCGCATGTAACAATCAAAAGTCGCGATCTTTAGAGGTAGACAAATATAATAAAATAAAACAATAATATATGTATAAGACAACTGTAGTAATAAAAACTATGTATAAATGTATTAAAAATAATTAATAAAAACAGTCTACAGCAAAAAAAATTAAATTGTAAATCGAGAAAAAAACTTTTGGCCATAAGCCTATAGACGTCTTGAAATTTGTAATAAAAAAAAGTGGTCACACTCTTAAAGGCTTGCCAGGCCATCCGCCGCGCAAAAACCCATAGCTGGGCAGATTTTTGCTGAAGCCCGGCACGCTACGTCAAGGTGTGGGATACGCGGATCCGTCTCCATACAGTTTTTATGGAGGTGGATTTTTCCGCTGAGACCCGGCACGCTGCTGCGCGTCAGAGTTTGCTTACACCTTTACCGTTTTATAGAGTTACGTTTCCGTAGCTAAGATACGTCGTTTCAACCATAATAAACCTTAGGATAAGACGAAACTGAAAGCTTAAAATTAATCTAAAGCGTTTCGCGTTAAGTGACCAGAACAAAGTAATAACTAAACTTTTAAGGCGTATCAGACTAATTTTTTTTCAAATAAAAATGTTAACCTAATTTTTTCTGCACAATATTTGATCGAAGCTTGTGCAGAACCAAAGAAACATTTTCAGTGTTCGTGCCATTCCTTTTAAATAGCTTTTATCTAACTTAGTTTCTTTCTATGTAGTTAAAACTAATTTTCTAATCTTGCAAATCATCACTTCCAATCACTCCCAGTGTCTAATTAATTAAAAATTTTGATCGGAGATATAAGTCTGATGACAATTGCCCTAAAATTCGTTTATCGTGCGTGAACCGTACATTTTTCCAGGATGAAAGTAGTAGTTACGTGGGACTTCAAGTACCTCCATATGAAATTTCATCAAAATTAGTTGAGAAGTCTGGCCGGGAAATTGGGCCACCGGTAATCTCACTCACTGAACGAAACACAACGCCGTTTCACGCCAGTTTTTTGTGAGGCCGTGGTATAACTCCGGTCGAGCCGGCCCATTCATGTCGAAGCATGGCTCTCCCACGGCAAGAATAAATAGTATGTAATAAGACGTATCTGATTCTAAGAGTTTATTATCAGGTAAGTTATATCAGGTATTAACATTGACAAACCTAAAAGCAATTAAAAATTCAATTTTGAGGTTTCATCCGCGCGTAGACGCTTTTAAAGTACATATTACAATTAGTATTAAACCATGTTACGACCAACGGAAATAGCTAAAGTTTTTTTTTATTATTTCGAATAAAAATAGTTTTCACACTCCTAAAAACCGTTTTTAAATAGCTCTATATAAAAGTCTTAGTTGCTATTTTTCCGATTTGCAATTTCTAAGCAAGTGTTTCTTAAAACTTAAAAAAAAACCTTTATTGTCGCATTACCACAAAACTGAAAAATCGTGAAGCGACCAAAAACTAAAACGAGCAGGATGACCACAACATTGAAACAACCATGCTGCTAATTACCTCAAAGTGATCCAAGATTTAGGAACTGTAAAGACATGAAAATTACATAGAATTAATAACAACTTTATAAGGATCTACAAAATAAATCACAGCTTCGCGAACGAATTGTCGTGCGACTTGAGCTCACTCCATTTATGATATTGTACCCTAATAACTATTTTTTTATTTGAATTGGACAAATCGTACAGTATTAGTCCGGCCGAACTCAACAGAATAATTCAGGCGCCATGTCGAGACGCACTCTTTTCACATCAAATTGTTATTGATCTATTATAACATATTTTCTGATCAGAAATTGATCGGATATTGTGCGGCAGGACTTATATTTTAGCCCGAAAATGATCATATAATCAATTTAGACGATCGGAGAAAACTCGCTAGATGGCGCTAAATGCGATGTCAAATCGAATTACGAATACACTACACCAGTATTAACATTGCTTACAACACAGAACTCGACCACCTACCTTATTGCATCTAGTTCACGCAAACAAAGAAAGTTTTCAGCAACTGTTTTTTTAATGTATTTATTCAAATATTTTACAACATTAAATCCTTAACCTAAAAAACGCCAAACTGCATGTTGTTGACGATAGATAAAAGATAAACACACATATATATATATATATGTAAAAGAGACCTTTTTTGTAGAAAATTCAATTTCCTACACAATACAGAAAAGAAAAATTCTAAAAAAAATTATTCGACAATTTAAACACACAGAAAAACAAAGTTTTTTTCGATGTATTTTTCTCAATGGGAAAGGGGACCTCACCCCCCCCCCACACACAACAGACATATAAGTGCCTTCTACTAGGAAAACATCGAAGTTGTGATTCTCACCTGTGTATCAACCGCTTTTGCTCGAGGTAAGACATTCCATTGCAGATCTGCGAAGCGAAGTCGCAGAGAGTTGACACCGGGAAGTTGCTTCGGAGAGACACCTCGCGTAGACACTCCAGTAGCGAACGCAGGGGGGCCAATTCTGTTACCTGAGAAAAAAAATTGATGATAGTGCCAAAATTTTAAGTGACAAAGAAGTTTTAAACGTGTAACAATCATTTTGATCGTCCTTTTCTTTGAGAGCTACAATGTCGTAAGTATATAAGATACCGCAAGCAGCGCGATGCATGAACTTTTTTATCAAATAAAACATTTAATTATTTTTTTCTTCCTCGCCAAATGCCTTTAATTGGTTGGTGCCATGTATTTCCTCTGCGGAGCAATCGCTACGATTGCCCGAAGTGCCTGTTCCTGCTGTGTGAACCCCAAAGACTCTTTTCAAATATAAATCTAAAAACCAGCTAGAGTTCTAAAGTTGAAGTTTTACTTAAACCTAATGCATTGCAATAACCCACATCGAATTTACGAAAATGGTTCGTAATATTTTCGTATCGTGTTACCTAAACAGTCAATCCTAACATTTGTATAGGTACTCTGTTGGCTTCATGCTTTAAATTGGAATGGAATACATTACCCAAGCCAGTATGATAAAAAAAGAGAAAAATGTTTGCAAATCATATTTGAGACAATCTGGAACCCCATAAAGATCTCTTTAGAAACAAATTACAATGGAATAATAAAAAAGTCGCTGCATTCATTAACAACAAATTATATGCTCTTTTCTGTTTTAAACAAAGAACGGACCAACAGTAATTTTCAATTCGAGGTTCACTGCAAACTATATTCCACGAACATGGACCATCGTTTATGACCAGATTCTAAGAATAAAATGCGTATAAAGCCTCCGAGTTCCCTGAAAAAGTCATTTCAGCTATAAATTTAATTTGGAAAAGCATCGCGGTTTTCTGATTGTCAAGCCCTCGCCTCGTCCACTAAACCGCATAGACTGGATGGGTACAGAGCATGTCGATATCAGACCTTTATAGGATTCCTTCAGTGAACAGTTTCAGTGTAAAACTTTAATCACGTTTTAATTTTTACGGCACAAAAACATTGCCAACTTTTATATACTTGTTGCACTCAAATCGGGTACGCCACGTAGGTACAGATTTTAAGGACTATGATAGGTAAATCGTCGATGAATAAAATACATAAGTTAACCCAGCGTTCGTCGCTGCCTGGTAAAAAATACCGCATGGGTAATAAAAATTATAGTTTTTTTTTTTAATTGCGTAATCTAATGACTAGCTATATTGAGTACCTTTCAACATAGAAACGAGACTTCCATTCCCCGCGTGGGTGGTAGTTAGCGCCACGCACTTGGACGCAACGGGCATGTAAATTTTAAAGTGAAAATGGATAAAAATACCTTTTCAAAAATATCCAATAAACATTTTCTTTTATAAGTCTATACATATTTGAAATAAGTTAAGAGTATATTTTATCAAGTTTTCAGATTTGATCTCATTTTGTATCAATTTAAGAAGAAAATGTTCCTGTTTAAAGTTTTTGAATTTAATATAAAAAAAAATTAAGACTGATTCCTTGTTATGAATGTGCCCTAAATAATAATAGTAAGTAGATATTTATAAATAAAAAATGTGTTTAGTTTAAAGATAAAACTATCAACTAAAGCCATTGCTCATTTTGTCATTACGAAATAAACTTCAGTTAAAATGAATATGAAGTAAATGAAGCAAACACTGTGGTATTTTTTACGCGATAGCGTGTATTTGTGTTCGTATTGGACTAGCGACGAACCCCGGGTTAAGTTGCATCCGACCAACTACAATTGGATCTATGAGAGCCTTCAGAAAGCACCCTTGCGTTAAGGTTTATCGCATCAGCGATGTCGCTTTATGGGGCATTAATATGTTGCTTAGTCGAAGTTTTAATGAAACACGGACAAAAGTGGTAATTGCTTGAGCGCAGTCTCATTTGCGCATACATGCCGTTTTTTGCGCTATTTGATGTAAGAGGCACATGTTCTAAACGAGTATTACATTGTCACTACCGCATCGCACCTGTGCGGGATGCATAATTCCGACGACGCAACGCACCGCAATCTTCGTTCCAATTCACAATGAAAGTTAAATTGGTAATATGGCAATGTCAGGTGCAGAACACCCTCAAAGGACACGCTCGTTAGGAAAACTTCGAGTAATTACGATCAACTAGCTTCGGTGCTTCAGAGAAATACGATTGCCCTCACGCTGTGCGCAACTTTCCTATGTTTTCCATGCAATTTTCCACCTACGTACCCCCTACAATTGCGACTTCTATCAAAATGCTATGGAAATGTTGTCGGGTTTTTACTTTTTGCTCTTTTACATTAAAGGAATAATAATGATTTGGTCATCTCGGTTGTTTAATGTATTGAATTATTTGTAAGCTTTTATCAATGCCGCTATAAGCCTCATTACATTAATGAGTACTCTTCAAGTTGGATTTTGATTAATAACCATAATTGCGAAGATCAATATAGCATGCATAGCCAACGTTGATTTATGAAAATAATTGTAGGAAAATTATAAACGTTTGCATCTATCTTGCATTAAATTTATGAAGGGGTGAAAAAATCATCAAAATAATGTAATAAAAGGTAGGCATTACAAAAAACTCTCTCGATCAAAATCTCTTACCGAGAGTCCAGACCTTATTGAACAATAATCAATATTGGCAAAATTCAAGTTCGGTTAAGCGAAATAATAACAATAGCGGTTGCATTACCTATTCATTGTACATACACGTGATATTAAGGTAAGCTCCTACTTTGACGGAAAGTGTCGGGGCGGGCCGGGGCTCAGCGCAGCGTAAAATTCGCTATGGCACACTGTTGACGTGCCGGGTCTCATCACATTGACGGATTTCGAGTACGTCAACGGTCAATGTGACTAATTTTAAATCACTCGTGACTCGATACGTTTCTCAAAAACGTTTCAGTATTCTACTACTTCTACTAAAATCTACTAAACTGTGTCTCAGCTTCTATCAGAAATTCTCCTTTATTTAGCAATGTGTTCTACGTAAGTTAAAACTAAAACAAAATTAAATGTTTATATGGACTGTCTTTATTATCTTTTTAAAATGTTTCATTATATTTTATTCTATAATATCAATCTCCTAAAAGATTTTGGACTACCTACTAAACTGTTTTTCATGTGTACCAAAAAGTAGAAATCTACTAAATGTGGTCACACTGTTGAAGGCTTGCCGGACCGTGTCGCATCAATATCCGCCCCGCTGAGGCCTGGCACGCTCGGCCAAGGTGCGATACGCGCATCTGTCTCCGTGCAATTTGTATAGAGGCGGATTTTTCCTCTAGAGACCCGGCACGGTACGGCCCGGCATAATTTGCTCACACCTTTAAAATATAATACACGAGCGATTCAAGGAATAAAACATATTTGATTAGACCCTGACAATTAAGTCATTATTTCTATCAAAAAGTTGTCACTCGAATAAAATTTAAAGCATCGTTTTTTTTAATGGGTTATGGCCAACCACAAATGTCTACCACTGTGTCGCTAGATGACGTTGTGGCAAGGATCGACAGAGGTATCGAACCACGAAACCCTTTCGCTATTATGTTTGGGAGTCCAAAAACCAAGCTTAAGTTGCCTTGGGACCCGCAACGACGTTAATTAGAAGAAATTCGGACGAGTACGAAGTCACAGTTCCTAAAAAAATATAAAGCTTATGAACAATATAAGAAATCAAATCAAAAATATATTTTATATCGTTTTCTATAGTTTTTATTTAATTTAAACGAAAATTGGAACGACCTGGCAAACAGGTATATTAGCTGGTAGCAAATAAAAAAACTCAGTATTTTGTAATTTTACAAAAAACTTGCACGTTTAAACTACTTTGTTTAAAAGCCTTTCCACACTAAGGATATTCTGTTCCATAAGCGCGCAGTGCAAACTGTCCTCTGTTCTCTCGAAACCAAAATGTCGTGTGGGCCAGAGGCCAGAAAAAGTGTGATCCAGAGTTGGCCCCGATCTTAACGGGTCTTTTTCGGCTCTCATATTCCTAGCATAGTCCCGACATCAAGAAGAACATCGTTAGTGGACCCGATACGCAAAAAAGGTGCTAAGTGACAAACAGTACGGATTAAGGGTCATTCAGCTGGTGATCTCTTGGCGTATCTGACTCAACGTTGGGCTCAGGCGATTGAGACTAAGGGAGAGGCATTGACTGTTAGTTTGGACATAGCAAAGGCCTTCGATCGGGTTTGGCGCAAAGCGCTCTTATCAAAGCTTCCGTCATATGAGCTACCCGAGTAATGATGCAAGTGGGTCACAAGCTTTTTAACAGACAGAAGCATAAAAGTCGTTGTAGACGGTGAGTTCTCTGATACTTTGTTTGTCGAAGCTGGTGTCCTTCAGGGCTGTGTGCTATCGCCTACGCTATTCATACGGCATATCAATGATATGTTGCTGACCAACGGCATTTATTGCTATGCGGATGATAGTACATGTGATGTCTTATATACCGACTCCCCTAATATATCTTGGCCAAATGTCATTGAAAGCCGAAACAAACTTGTGTCTGAAATAGAAAATTCGTTTAAAAATGTCTCTGAGTAGGGTAGACTTAACTTAATCCAATTCAACCCCGCTAAGACTCAAGCTTGAGCGTTTACCGCAAAAAAGACACCAATGGTCGCAATGCCAGTAAGAATCCTTTGACTTTGCACGCCGTTGTTTATATATCTAATTATTTTTGAGAAATAAGCTCAATCGACACGGCCTGTTTTTTTTTTTTCAAAATGTTTTTGGTGGGATTTCATTTCTTTTAGTAGAAAGGTCATTTGGGCACAGTTTTTGTTAATACACATCATTGTATTTTTTTCTATTGATACGGAACCGGTTTTTAAAAGGATCCGCTGCCTCGACCTATTTTTTATTTCAAGTTACACAAAACTAAAAAATCACAACAGTCGTGAAAATAGTCATTGTTTTTGTCAATTTAAAATTCTAAAAGAATGTTCGACTACCCTAGTTTTTATTGTTTTCCCTTTAAGTGTCTAGTAAAACGCTCTGTACAAAATTTCAGCTCTCTAATTCGTGGGAGGTAGTAGTTCTATTTTGATGATTATGAGTAAGTAAGTGTCGAAAATGCGAAACTTAGCTATCGCTTAACTTGAACTAAATGACCTACATACTTGAAATTTCGAATTTCATGTATGTGTTGTGAGCTTAGTAGACGGCGAAAATTTCAGGTTTCTGTTATTATCTAGAGGTTCTTAAATAGGGGGCTGTAAATGCGGCGAAATGATTCCTGTAAAGATGGTAAGGCAGTGTTTGCTTTGCGCTCGACTTGGTGATGCTACTGCCGTGCCTTTAGATTTTATTCGGCAAAATAAACGTACGTGACATATCTCTTTTTACCCAATGACAAAAAAACAACCAAAATTGCCTGCGATTTTCTGGTGTGATGATACTGTGGTTACACAATTTTACAAATTCTCAGTTACAGAAATCACTTGCCAATTCAGAGAAGTTTAAAACTGTTCCTTCAGCCTCAGTAAATTAACTGGTTTAAAAAAGTTAGTTTTCCATTTACCGCCGCCGAGTTAGTTCTCATTTTACTCCTTTTTCCAATTAGCTTGTTTTATTTCTTACAGTTTTCCGGGCGCACCGAATTGTAAAGATAAATATCACTAAAAAAACGTGATTTAAAATCGACTTCCGATATTATTTTTTTGCTTTAAAACTATGAAAATATATTGCTACTTTTTGAGTAGCCTCGGTATATCTACCCAGGATAGACCAAATATTCGCTAAACGGTTTGATTATAGGCTATAGCCGAGTTAAATTTATACTGATCTGAGAGTTTGTCTCCTCGCGTGTAAGCGAGCAGTGAGCAATACGCATTTTAATGTATTTCACGCACACATTACCGCAATTTTTACTAAAGATATATATATTTTATAGCCACATAAGTCTGTGATTGATGGTTTTTAACACTTACGGATTTTTTCGCGGAACACTTTTTTGATTCCCGACGTTTTGGCCACGGCGCGAAAGCAGCGAAACGTCCGTAAAAATCCGTAAGTGTTAAAAACCACGAGTGATACTCGCGTATACCTCAGAAATCATTACTCTGTGATTGAATTGAGAATACTTATTTTTTAGCCCATCGACAAGATGGCTTTAAATATTAGTGATCGAATTTCAACTACAGGGCCGCTCTAGTTATAACATAAATGTACAATATGCCCTTAACTCATGTTTACATGCAGCAAAAACGCCAAAATTGCATTAATTCTGTATGGCTCTGTTGGCTTACAATTACAGCAATTAAGGGTACTGCCATTTTAAGCCGCCCACAGTAATGTTAAAATGTTTTCACATTGTACAAACCGATACCTCGGTTAATAATTAATTTAAATACCTGATATGCTTTAGTACGACGTAATATTTTTGTGAAAATTATTATAAAGCTTTTTCTCAATTCAACCTAACATCTGTTGGTCCTTATGCACTTGTTACAACAGCAAAAGGACACAAAGCCAGTTATCGATGACCCAACGCTGACAAAATTTTCCTAAATACAAGCATCAAATGAATTTTTCATATTATTTGTGGTATCACATATTAAACTGGAGGAAAGAGCATTAAGATTAAAGTTTCATCAGCTAGCCTACTTTGTGGTGCTTCTCAGAAAACTGTCACCTGTATGTACCTTCCACGATATTGAATTTCTGTGATCACTGGCGCCTCTATTACAGATCTTAGACCCGGTTTACATTTAATTAAGTACAGTAGCGAGTTAACAAAACGGTCAGCTAAAAATTAAGTTGTAAGTATTAAGTGACGTTCAAACGTAGGCGAGTTAAGTAACCATAAGCTTCTGGTTCGATAACAAGATAAGTCTCCATAAATTACTGCCTACAAACTAATTCAATTTAATATTTTACTTGACTAAATACCTATTATATTAAAATGTTTGATTAATTAAATATTATAATATGAACTGTACTAAACTCAGACGTCTACACGTTGGTGAGTTAAGTTGGTGGGGTGCGGGAGACGCGAGAGGGGTAGCACTTCGCACTTAACTTGCTAAAAAATAGGATCGCGTTCTATTTAAGCCAACTTAATTACAACTTAACTCAACGTCAAGAATAACTAAACTCGCCGATCACGCAAGTTAACTCGCTACTTAATCAAATCAATCAAGTGTAAATCGGTACTTAGGGCATTGTGACGTTGCTGAGTTACGAGTAACATTGAGAAGGTATAAATATTATCAACTGGATGCTTGTTCAGATAATTCCATGATCCAAACTTCCATACTAAAGTTATAAATTCGAAAGTGTATCCTGTCTGTCAAACCACAGAACTGAATTTTTTGAAATTTGGTATGGTATGTAATACTTTTAACCTATAAAAATGTACGGTTTCCCGCAATAAACGAATTTTAGCGCAAAGGAATTCCGGGCGTCATCTAGTATTTTATTTTTGCGCTTCAATAAAAGTAATTGCCCATACTCAAAGGCATAAAATGAATTAGTGGGAATCGAACCATGGCCTCTTCGATTTTAAGCAAGCGCCCTACTTACTACGCCACCCCGCTGATTTATGGTCCTACATATTCCTCAGCGATGTTGTCGGTCATTGTAAACATTATATTATTGACATCAAATTAGTGTAATAATACATAACATTGATTCTGTGCGGCCGATAAACGGTTTTAGCCATGGTTATTAAATTAGGCACACCATCAGTGATAAAGGGTAATACACCATTTATGTATCTGCTACTAATAGAACCTATAATGGAAACCACGAGGCGACTAAGCAATGTCAATATTGTACGAAATTTTGTGACCTGACAATAAACGAAATGTTATATCTTCGAAGTTTTGTACTTTAGACTTAAGAGCTCTTCTTCTTCTTAAAAGCTTCGTGTGGGTTTGATTCTGGCCTCGTAAGTACACTCGAGCACCCAAATCTATTTTCTCATGAGAAAATATATTAGCTAGTGGACACGTTTACTTTTTCCCCGTACGGAACGAATTCCGCTTTCAATGCATTCCGGTTTCTGCAGCCGGCCTAAACAGATCACGTGTTCTTGTGACACAATGAAGCAGATGTATGTGTCGGGTAGATGACAGAAGTCAGTCATACCTCGGTTGGTATCATATCATATATGGATAAAAGGAAGGAACAATTACTCCAGTGTCTGGTATGAATTGAACGCCATACAGTCACCGAGTTAAAAACCGAATTTAGTGAGGATTGACGGTTGTTTGTTAGTCTCATGTCACAACTACTGAAAGGATTTTGATCAGAGGCATCAAAGGTAGTTAAAACTCTGTAATAAATAGGCTTTACTTTATTTTTGTCATGGTGTTTCTGTAAATCAGATTTATTTTATTTTCAGATTGAAAAATTGGGATACCTGAGCGTGATGCTCGTTGCTCAGACAAATATATGTGAGACTTTTGACTTGTTAGAAACAGTGGTCGATATTTCCGGCGAATCTTGCTGGTAAGTACAATTTTCAGAATTCGGAAATAAACGCATTTTGCAAGCTCTTTACAGAATACCACTTGAAAACCAAGTCTCTTCGGGGAGCATTTTCCACTTCAACGGTATTAGAAGATACCGTCAAGAATTTTTCAGAAATAACTCTTTAATGGGACATCTATAAAATGACGTTGATTTAGTAAAAAATGCACTCGATTTTTGTCTTTGTAAAAGTTTTCCCTGTATATGACAAATACTCAATAAATTTTATTGCAGTTAGCATACAAATAATTTTCCGTAAACTTTATAGCTTAGTTACTTTGATGGTTTAACATTGCTTTTCGCCTTCAAATCGCCTAGGCTTTTATGAATTCCTGCCACCACCTTAGCCTTAAACCATAACTCATATAAGAGTAAAAAAACTTCCCATCACCAGGTTCATAAGCATTACCGGCACCTGATTACAGCATGCAAGATCTTTCTAGTATATAGCAAGATGCCATCACTCAACTTCTTAGAGCTCAGCATTTATTGACATGCGAACAATCGCATTGCATGCATCATCAGTAGAAGAATAACGAGTATATGCGCCTTCTGATATGCTCTTGAGAGTACGTCTAGGAAGCTAGCATGTCAAAGTCGGCCAAGTGACTGGAAATTGTAATATTAATTAAGAGCAAATTAGGCGCTACTTTAGTGCAGAAATCGCGAATTTAGTGCTCCACTAGTTTTTGAAAAAATGAGGATACTGCTACCTTCCACCGGGGCTAGCAGTGAACACTACCTTAAAGACTAAAATAATGAAAGGAACAAATATTAGTTGCGCTATTAATTTAGTGCTAAATAAGTGCTTATTAGTGCATATATTGTAAAGTTTCTGCGCTTTACAAATATTCAATAAATTTAAATAATGCTATTACTAAGCAAGCAGTAGATATTTCTGAAAACCTGATTAACAAATAAAGCTTCATGATTATATTCATGATATATATGCAAAAAATATATATAAAATAAACAATTTTTTGGTCATACACATACAACTGCTTGTTTCATAAAATCAGCAAGTTATATTATTAGAACAGACAACTAAGATAGGAAAGAAAGGCTTATTTATGCCACGAGTATAGAGTGCTAAATAAGTGCTAGCGAAATACGACGAAAAAAATTAATGATATACATACATGACTTGGTTTTTTATATTACGAGAATTAGATAAAATAAGTACTAAATTAGGTATAAATATGTGGTAGATAGTTAGTGCTCAATCAGTGCTACAGTACTACAGTAGTACAATCGCTAGCACTAATCGAGCACTTGATTCCTATAGCGTCATATTGGTAAAATGTTTCTTCGAACTAATTAAATTAGGAAGGAAATGTTTCTTGTTGTATCGAATGAGCAGTAAATAGTTTAAAACCTAAAAAGAATATGTTACCATTTCTATTTTTCACATAAAATACTAGCACTGATTGAGCACTAAATATATATGACATATTTATACCTAATTTAATGCTTATTTTATCTGATTCTTGAAACAGCCTTTCTTTCCTCTACTAGTTGTCTGTTCTAATAATATAACTTGCTGATTCTATGAAACAAGCAGTTGTATATGTATGAAATATATATAAAAAAAAACGTTTATTTTATATATATTTTTGCATATATAAAGAGCACTAATTAGTTAAGCAATAATCATGAAGCTTTGTTACTGTTAATAAAGTTTTCAGAAATACCTACTGCTTGCTGAGTAATACGTTAACAGTATTTGAATTTGTTGAATATTTATAAAGCGCAGACACTATATAATATATGCACTAATGAGCACTTAATAGCGCAACTGATATTTGTTCTTTCCATTATTTTAGTTTTTAGGTAGTGTTCACTGCTAGCCCCGGTAGAAGGTAGCAGTATCCTCATTTTTTCAAAAACTAGTGGAGCACTAAATTCACGATTTCTGCACTAAATTAGCACCTAGCACTTAATTAATATTGCAATTTGCAGTTACATGGCCGACTTTAACATGCTCGCTTCCCAGACGTCTTGAGAGTAGCAATCTTGGCTCCCGCTACTAGGCTTGCATGCCATTTCAGGAGGTTTGTCAGCTTGTAAGTAAATGCGTCCTACTATTCCGCTATCAGGTTGGTATGCTCTACCACTTACCAGCATGTAAGTGGCTGCAGTGCGCCCTACTATCCCGTCGCCAGTCTGACCACTTACCGGCATGTAAATGACTCCAATACGTTTTTATATCCCGTTACCACTCACCAGGCTCGCATGCTCTTCCGAGAGACACACCACTTACCAGCATGTAAGTGACGTTACTGCGCTAAACTATTCCGCTTCCAGGCTGGCAAGCTCTACCAGGAGATTAATACAACAGAGTTTAAAAAAGCTGGAGTGAGCGGTCGGTAAAAGATAGTGTAAGCGACTCCAGTACGGCCTACTATCCCGCTAACAGGCTCGCACGCTCTACCAGGAGACCACTTACCAGCATATAAGTAAATCCAGTTCGCCCTATTACCCCGCTACCAGGCGCGCATGCTATGCAAGGAAACTTACCAGCATAAGCGAGTCCAAATGCAGCACCACACCGTACAGTCGCACAATATTCTCGTGCTCAACACTGTGCATCACGGCCGCTTCCTTCAGGAACTCCGTCGAGTTGGACGTCATTCGCTCGTGGCCCAGACATTTTATCGCTACCTGTATCTGAAATCGTACCGCCTTGTTATTCTCGGTATCGTTAAGTCCCTTAATCCTTTAAGTCAATTAAGTGTTCATCGATATTATCGGAGAAAAATTCTCGGCTGGCACGAGTTTTAATATTTTTCATCATTATTAACGCCCACATGTCTGGCAGATAGAAAACATTCGCTACTGAAGTCAAAGTATAAAAGAAACAAGAAATTTTTTTGTATTATTATTGAATTAAACACTAGGACAGATAAATACGTTCGCAATCATCGCTTTAAAATTAAAAAGTAATTTTGAATTTGTTTTTTTTTAGCAGCGATAAAAAATATACATATATAAAAAAAAGAATTCGCTAGACGTGTGCTATAGAAAATTAGTCTTTAGAAAAATTATGGCAATCGCAAAGATAGATCAGAAATCCACAAAAAAAACGCTGAGGTGGTTTAAGTGATTTAATTAAACGTAGCTGCTATAATGTACAGATTGTAAGGTTGTACCTACACGAAATATAAATTGAATATCGCTCAATGCACTGAGCCTTCCTACACCGGAAGCAGAATGTAACTAGACTTCGTTCGGAAAAACGCTCATGCGAAAATTTTTTATGCCATAGATATTCATATTTGTTTGAATACTGAAAAAATATGACAAAAGAATTGTCTCGTAGGCGGGATTTTGAACGATATCGAATATTTTCATACATCGAACAAATAAAAAATCCGTCGCAAAAACTTCTAAATTCGAACAAAAAAATTACGGAATTTCAATAACTGAATAACAGTATTATCAGTTAATAACACACCAATAGTTAATACTGTTTAAGCGGTCACTACAATACTTACAACAGAGACTCAGGGCGAAACAGGCTTCACCGCTTACTGATAAAGTTTTCGTTAGGCTATCTGTCAAATAAAGTTATTGATAGACTATCTGTAAGCGGTGAAACAGGCCATAAGACGTTTTGATGGTTGAAGTAATTTCATAATTAAATAAAAAATGTACGCAATATATAGATAGCGT
Source organism: Cyclargus thomasi (assembly GCA_026546445.1). Lineage (NCBI taxonomy): Eukaryota > Metazoa > Arthropoda > Insecta > Lepidoptera > Lycaenidae > Cyclargus > Cyclargus thomasi. The sequence continues at coordinate 15,050 of JAOTAV010017410.1, forward strand.
TAATAAATTGTAAGTTATGTTAAACTAATTACTGTCGAAGAGTTTTTATAATAATAGTTTTTTGCTCCAATCTAATAAAGGAATAATTGCTTTTATGAAAAAAAGAATTTGTAGATTTTATGAAACATAAGAGGTTTACCGTTTTCATTGTGTGTTAAGGTAAAAGACAATTTATTATTAGTTAAAATATATTCAATATTCTGAAATGAGCGCATTATTTACAATTTTAATGTAAAACACAACGACATTATCTATTAAAAAAACCTACGAGTATTAAAAACGCCAAAATAATTGACTACTCAGCACTGGTATTTATTATTTAAGCCTAATCTCCTTTTTATTCCCAAAAATCAAACCGGTATAAAAATATTAAAAAACTTTTAGCTTAATTTAATATTTTAAAAGAATTGTAGAAATTTGTCAATCTTTAGCCAACCAAGCTATGTTTTTAAAAGAATCATTATTTATTGTCATCTTAATCAAAGATAGCGTCATGTTAAAGAAGATAACAGATTTGATGTTTTATGCACTCTCATGATGGTAAAACGAAGAAATTTTCGTCTCTCTCAGTCTCGCGTACACCACCCGCTCTCGGCCAACGCATTTAAAAGTCACCGCGGTTACGAATTTGTACGATTCTCGTAAGAAGCGTACACAGCGTATTTAGAGCGTCCGTAGTCTAATGGGTAAGACGTTCGCACTCGAGACGGTGCAGGTTCGAACCCCGGTGGAGGCTTGTACCAATAAGACATTTTCCGACACGAATGGGCCGGCTCGAATGGATTGATTGCGGCCTCACAGAAAACTGTCTTGAAACGGCGTTGTGCTGTGTTTCGTTCAGTGAGTGAGTTTAACGGTGGATCAACTTCCCTAATCCACTTATCCCTCCCTAATCCACTATGCCCTCATAAAAAAGGCCGACAACGCGCTTGCGACTCTTCGGATGTCACGAGTGTCCATGGGCGACGGCAGTTGGCTTTCCATTAGCCCCTGATTCACGATGCGATCACGCGCGGAATCGTTCCCGACTTCGGAAACTCCTACCAGGAGTTTCCGTGAGAACGTTTCCGTTTCCGCACAGAATCACATCGCGAATCAGGGGACAAGTAACCCGTCTGCTCGCTTGCCTATATGTATATATATATATACACATATAATCTAACTTTCTATCTAAACAAGACCCTACTACGTCAACACAATGGCTTGCAACTTTTTCAATATTACAATATCATAAACATTTTTTTTTAAATTAAAATTGAACCAAATCAGAACGCTATTTAAAACCTATAAACAATATTTATATAAACAATATTTTTAAAGGTGGGTGGTACAGAAAGGAATGGTGTGAGAATTTAATCTGTTTTTCTATCTTGTTAGCAGCCAATTAACAGAAATTATAAATTATTGTTATATTTGTGCACAACAACACGAGATCTTGCTTGAAAAATTTTAGGAATATTTGAACGTATTGTCTATAGACACGAATATAAGGTACAGTCGCCAAATATCGTCCCCGAGCCTGATTTCGTCCCCTTTCACAATTCCTCATCCAACTAACGTCCTAGAGATTTCGTGTCACGAACTTAAAGCGACCCATAGCAGTCGTCCATTGCGAAGAATCGAAAGCGATACCTCGCTCCTATAAATAAATATTTGAAAACATAAAAAACAGCAAAAGGTAAGTTTTTGATTGAAATATTGTTAAAATTCATAAAAAATAATAATATGTTTGACTCATGTGATTTAAATAGATTAAAAAATATTGAGGTTAGGACACGCGTTTTCTGTTTAAATAATTTAATTCTATTATGTAGTGTATTCCTAATACCGTCCCCCGACGCGAATGACTGATGATGAGGAATATACCGAAAATAATGACGCTCAATCCCAATTCGTCAGAGACATTTTTCCCATGAGAAAAATGGATAAGATTAAGTATTTTCAGTGGATGCATGTGGATGCGTTGATGATCTAGACCCTTAATTTATTTGTGCAACTTGTCTGCAAAAGTGGCTACATTTTAGTAATTCTGAAGTATGATTAAGGACTGACTAGATGTTATAATATGAGAAATAATGATATGTCAGTTCGATTTACAGTTATTCTTAATATTTTTTATACTAATTGCTGTGATCTCAAAATTGTCCCCGGGGACGATATTTGATGTCACAAGAATTTATCTGTAATTTTTGTGACAGTTGTTGCAATGATATAGAGCTTTTGATTATTCTTAATAATAAACGAATATAACACCTTTCGTAAGACGTTTTATTTGTTGTTAAGAGTTTGCAATTTTTTTTTTTATTATGGTTGTTTTTCAAAAAGGGGACGATATTTGGCGACTGTTCCTTAATACAAGGAATTATTTATTTTTAATATTTTGGTTCCATTAAATCAGCGACGAAAGTATTAGGCCGATGTTATAAAGCGCATAAAGTAGACAACAGGAAAGAGTTTTTTGTTACATCAAGTAGTAATGTTATATATTACGAGAATATCTTCTAGCCGCACAAAATCGCTCCCGATATGTTTGGTACAAACGATTTCAACGCATGATTCTTAGAAACAGCCTAGACGGAAAAGCTTTTTGTATTAGCGACTGGACACTTTATTTTAAGCATAACTGGTTCTTTGTTTTAGCAACAGATTTCTTCCGCCGGATCCCTTGCTACTAATATTATAAACACCAACTGTCGCAAGTTTGTGTGGGTGTCTATTACTCCTTCACGTATAGATTTGAATAAAATTTGATATGAAGTTAGCTGATACCCAGGAATAAGTGGCTACTTTTCACTGCGCCGAAATGCCACAATTTATTTTCTCTAAAAAAACGCGAGTAACATCGCGGACCTCAGCTATTGTCTGTTCAAAATAACTTCGCATGGAATTCATACTAATATTATAAATGCGAAAGTGTGAAAAATACGATCCTCTCCAATACGGCCCGTAACAATACACAAGCGTTAACCTCTTTACATAATATATTAGAATACGGTTACCGATAGTTCATTTTTAGAGCTACAAGTAGCGAATAAGAAATGCCGTCTTTATTATTATTATTATCATCATCAGGTGGTTGGAGAAGGAAGTCTCCGCTCACCAGACCATGACAAAATATTTTCGGGTGGAAGCCGAATGATGGCAAATAAAAGCAGCCCTGGTCACTAAAGCTTAACGTGGCGGCACTCCAGCCGCACTGACCATGGCAAAGCCGACACAGGCGATCGACAGCACATTTCGGACTCATGCTCTCAAACGGCGGTTAGTTGTATATATGCAATATGAAAAACATTTATATATATTAACTAAATGTTGTCCGCGACTACGTCCACGTGAAACTTTTTAAAATTAAGAAATAATTCCTCTATATAATATTCTTTGATTACTGCTCGGCTCCTGTTGGTCGTAGCGTAATGTTATACGGCTAACTGTTAGGCGATTTTTCAAATCCCGTCAGTTGTTTCTGAGATTAGCAAACTCTTCAGCTTTATATGAGTAGTATTAGTATTTCGTAAGTTAGTATTAAGTACGTTTATCGCAATGTTTTACGCATTAACAAGCAATTAATCCCCATCAAAGAGACCACAGTTCCAGCGGCATAACTGCATTACTGCGTGCTTTGACAAACCGCTAAATGTTGTTTCATTGCTTTCAACATTACGGTAATATTATGTTTTTGATTAAAATACTACGTTAATTGTTTAGTTGATGCTAGGCCGGTAACCGTTGCTTTGCTGTTTTGTTATGATATTTAGGGGGCGAACGAGCAGACGGGTTACCTAATGGTAAGCAATTACCGTCGCCCATGGACACTCGCGGTCAAAGAGACTACAATATAAATAACTCGCCACATCCGAAGCGCGGAGTAAGGCCGGCAGGGCATTTTATAAGGGAATGGGAATAGGGATGGGGGATTTGGGTAGTTAGACCACCGGTAAACTCACTCACTCAATTAAACACAGCACAACGCCGTTTCACGCCGGGTAAGTAGAGACTCATAAATGTGTCTCTATTAATCTACACTAATATTTCAATTGCCGATTGTGATGACGTTTGGTATGAAGATACTGTAAGTCCCGAGAAAGGACACAAAATACTTTTGTACCGAAAAATGTACGGATCCCGCGCGATAAACTAATAATAAAATGTGCACAATAAATATTCTTTATTGTGCACACATAGATTGACAATTTTACAAACATTTTGATACCTAATAATACATACACATATACATATATGTGTATGTATTATTTTTTTTTACATAGTTTTTAATTACTATAAGCAATATTTAGAAAGTGTTGCTTGAACAAGGCCTTGAACCGACGTAGAGTTTTGCTTTATCCCGGTGGTGGCAAAGAACGAACCATAACATTTACTGTTTTGTACAGGTATCTCTAAGAGTAAGTTAGATACTGACGCGCGAGTTTTGCACGATACTCGGAGGCGTGGTCGAATTTTCGAAGGCCGAAAATGAATCTTATAGCTAGATTTTGCAGTCGCTCGAGCTTGTCAAGCTGGTTCTCAGTTAGATTCACAAAACAGGAGTCTGCATTATCAAGCCTAGACAGAAATAGAGATTCAGCGATCTTCATTTTAGTGGGAATGGAAAATAGGAAACGCAGACGAGATAGAGAGTGCCAAGTTGCAAATATCTTTAATGTGTTGTATCCACGATAGTCTAGTCAAGATATATCCCAAAATTTTTGACTATTTTAGAAAAAGGAATTCTAACCCCACTTACGACCACGGAAGGTAAGCTATTATAGTCCACCCTAGAAAGTATGCCAGTACTGCCAATTCATATTAACTGAGTCTTAGTCTTAGTTAGTGAAATCAAAAAAGAGACCATGTTATCTACTCCAATTATAAATTAAGTTTAAATCAATATTAAGCTTTTTGATATTGGCATGTAAGTTATTAGGTGATGAAGGACAATAAATCTGGAAGTCATCGACGTAAAGATGAAAAGATGAGGATAACGAATTTGTAATGCTGTTTATGAAAGGGCAAAAAGCAAAGGTGGCAGTACCCTATAGTAAGGAACGCCAGAAAGGATCATTGACCAGTCGGAACATATCAGCTATCTGAAGATAGCTGATATGTCGACGCCCCACGAGGTAGCTACGAAATAATTCAATTACTTGAGGTGAGAAGTTATATATTCTAAACATACTATTTAACACATCATGATCAACATTATTAAATGCGTTGCTGAAGTCCAGCAGAGCTACCAAAGTAAGTTGCTTTTCATCCAAAGCCAGTCTAATGTTATCGGTGACTTTATCTAGTACTATGCCCACGACGAAAGCCGGACTGAAGAGAACTGAGCAGGTTAATTCGCATCAAATGATTTGTCATCTGCTGACCTATAAGTCGTTCAAAAACCTTAGAGATGAACGGCAAAATTGAAATAGGGCAAAAGTTTCAACGAGTTTAGGCCGAGCAGATTTTAGAAGAGGGATAACGGTGACATTCTTCTAAGTATTAGGAAATACGGAGGTCGACATAGCGTGGTTAAGAATATCGACAAGCACAATTTGATTATGGCACGACGGAGTTGCATTCATCACCTATTTCATAAAATACTCAGCCCTTAAACCAGTAACAAAACTCGTCGAGTGTTTTAAACCTGAGCAAAATTATATAGGGACACAAAGATGTTCATTTCAATTTTATCATAAACAATATTTCGGTGACTAATTTATCTATTCTTAAAAAATACATATAATATATATGTACATATAATATATATGTATTTTTTACTTGACGATATGACAACCTGATTGCAACAGTACTGACTAGTTAAACTCATTACTTCGTTTAATATATTTTTTTATGTTTAAATCCTTATAATACTTTCGATTAGTTTTTTTTATTCTATTAAAAATGTTTATCCGCAAATACGAATCCGAATACAGACATTTAATGTCAAAATCCGCGCGTATTCAGACGAAAGATTCGTTTTCGTACTCAATTAGTATGAGCACGTGAGATCTTTTTAAAAAGATTGAGTACCTTTGAGTTATGAACAATACAAATAGTAACTTAGCACCATAAATGTTTGCAATACAAAAACGCGACATTTGATTTCAAGAAATAGAAATACTCTGAATTGAATTAAAAAGTTTTTTAATCTACCTAATTACTTGTTGGTAGCTTACATTTATCCTATGAAAAGAAAATTATTAAGGTAAAAGATTCGTACAAGATTCACGAGAAAAGTGGCGCATACAGACACGAATACGGATTATAATTTTCTCTTGGATTTCCGCCGATCCGAATCATCACCAATTTCAATTCACAAATACTTGATAGATTTCTTTTGATTAACCAGTATAATCTAAATATCAAAAAAAATATATGCAATAATATATTTTTCTTAATATTTAGACAAGTTTAACATATTTTTGGTAGCCCAAAACGTGTTTTTTTTCTACGAGAGACTTTAACATTTTACACAAATTTTATCACTTAAATTACCGATGCACATTATTGATATTCGATTATATTTCACATAAATATTTTTCAATGTAAACGCGTTACTTATAATAATAATAATTATAAATGCTTGGCATCATCAAATGATTTTAGTAAGCCAAAATCATTGAACCGAGTTCAGCTTATAATGACTTCAGGGGCAAGCCGGCCGAAGTCATTATCGGCGCAGTTATAATCACACATTTTTAATTAGGGAAATCTATGAGAAATATCAGCTTTAATTAGATTTTCTGTAGTCACACATTTAATAAAGTGTCAATAAACTGCTGTCGTATAATATTTTTCTATTGCAATATCTTATCTAGTTACGTATAGAGCTAATATAGAACTTGCATTGCATCAAGACAATTTCGCTAAGCGTCTGGTACGTAATATATTGTCATAGCATCATACAATCGCTTATAAGGTGCGATAACGTGAAACATTAAATTCGTAAATTATTTAGCTTTTGTCTCGGCTCAGACTATCGGATGATAAGTTTAGGCTCTATAGTAAAACAAACTAAAATACATACATACAACAATCATACGTGGTACATACCTATAACATAATAATAAATACATATAATTATAAATAAGAAAAAAGAATAATAAGAAAGAATAGAACAAAGAATAGAAAAGTAGCTAGAATTTTGTTTTTCTTTTTGTTTTGTCGCAGTCAGGTGAAAATTAAATTTCAAAATTCGCATTGCTACTAATTAATATTCAAAATAAATAGGTGCTTACAATTCGAAAAACCAAGTAATTGTCTTTAGGTGATGTTTTCTTTCAAGTTAATTTTTTTTCAGGTATAAAATATCGTATACGATTCAAAACATTAAACTTTCGATAAGTTTACGTTCGCTTTTTGTCGATACTTATAACTAAACTTAAACTTAAAAAGTGATATTGAACCAACAAAAATTTTACAAAAAAAGAACGCAATAAAACCAACAAACCTAGATCCTAAAACTTACCTTTAGCCAGTGGCAGAGGTTGAAGAGTAAATGATGGGAAATATATCGCGTCGCGGAGTGCGTTCTGTTTCCGAACGCTGCGTGTTCGATAATTGGATGCACCGAGGCTGGTGCACTGCGAGAGGGCGGGAAAGGGACTGGGCAGGAAGGCTCAGGAAGGTCAGAATGCCGGCTGCGCGCTGGCGCATACCGCCCTATGCAACGCCCTACGCCAGGGCTGCACCCACGCTTCAGACCCACGCTTTAGGACCGTCATACAAGTAGCTATGATATTAATATGCCGTGCTATAAGATACATTTAGGTAAGCATCACAGAAATATATATTACGGCTACAGGAGCGGTTACTTAAATATTTGTAAAGAAACTATATCGTATACATTATAGCAATAATTCTGATCGTTGCTATAATTTATATAAATAAATATATATCTGTTATAGGCTTTAAATATAACTTGTTAGACTAGCTTTAGCGGACATAACGAGGTTCTAGATCTTCCCGCATTTCATATTTTTACTTCTTTAGCCAGCTTTGTCGTGCATAACTAGATTTTACATTTTCACTTTGTTATTTAAAGAGGATTTAAAGATTTAAATGCATTAAGGCTGTTAGAGTTGCGCAAATGATATAGAGTACTTTTAGTTACCAATTTTCCCGAACTTCGTCGGGAATTAGAATAAAGAGTTTTTAAAATATATTAATAAAAATTTACCAAGAACAAATTTAAAAAAAAACTAAGATCTTAAAGGTCGAATATTTCTTTCTTTCCTCGAATATTACATTACAAAACTTATATATTAGCGTACATGCATATTAAGTATTATTGTTTTTATGTTGTGTGTGGGGTTTCAAATCTTGTCGGTATGTTTTACGAACTTTTAGAATAATTTGTATCTGCAGTTCCATTTTCCTCGTCGTTTTCATTTGACTAGTACAGTCATTTTTCTTTCTTAAAAGTATCTATTGTGCCTTTTTGTCGAGGGACTAGGAAATAACGATAGAAAGAAATCTGATGCATTTTCGACACTATAATATTTTTGTCAGCCCTACCAGAGATTAATTTGTGAGGCCACGACGCCATTATTTCAACGTCAATTTTAAACTTTTAAAAACTATTTTACGCATTTGCGACTTAATAAATATACCGTCGCCTATTCTTACATGAGGCGTTAGTTTGTAAATATTAATTTCATAAAAAAACTAACTTTACTTCCTTAAGCTTCGACCAAACCTGTACGACCAAAGCGACTGCGATCCGGGAGCGTCTGCGGCACGGCGGACGCTGTCCATGTTACCTACGCGATCACAATGCGGGGCCGCCGCGTCAGTGAAACGAGACACATGCGTCTAGTGTCAGAGACGTGTACAAATAAGAAATCTACCTTACACTTTAAAATAATATTTTTGTGATGTCTAAATTGGCCAAAGCTCAGTTGCTATAAGCAGCAAACTAGCTCGCTGTACTGGCATTCTGCAAGGGCCAATGAGTTAATAAAGTAACTTTACCTTCGTCCCGCAACGTGTCCCACGTCCCGCATTGCAGACGTGCAGATTTAACCGAAGCTTTATTAGTTAGGCGTTAACTTATTATTTTAAGTTATTTATTTTAAAACAAATTATGCTTATAGCAATCTCGGAATATGTATCTTTGGAAACGTATTTTTTTTAACGGTTCGTATATTACCCACCTCAAACATACTTACACGCAAACGGTTACCCCTATTATATTAGTATAGACCAGTGGTTCCCAAACTTATTTTGTCTACTGCCCACTTTGAGAATAAATATTTTTTTAGCGCCCCCATTTTTT